>OMNN01006782.1:5493-39539 GCA_900302755.1 Chromis chromis
TTCCTGTCATTCCATCCCAGCTTAACCCAGCATGTGCAGACATGGAGAAACTGAAAAAGTCAGAAATACGATACAAACTCAGACAGACACACACACACACACAGAGAGAGAGAGAGAGAGAGATACACACAGACACAAGCATACACACACACACACACAGAGAGAGAGATACACACAGACACAAGCATACACACACACATATATGGAGCGAGACAAAAAGAAGTATGTTTTTGCCATGAAGAGAAACCATTTGCTCATTTTGATGGAGGCCTAAAAGAGAGGTTGAGTTGTCTAAGTGGATTTTTCATTACTGAATGTAATAGGGCAAAGAAAATTACAGCTGCTACAGCAGGAGGGGCATTAGGATTGCTCATGCACTTTTTACATGGATATTTGTAATGACCAAAGAGGTTCAGTGCAGCTGTATATGGACATTAGAAAAATTAGCGCAGTGCTCTCTGTCTCTTGGTCTGTGCTCCATCCCTCCTGTCTAAGTCTCCTTCACTTGCCTGCTATCTGCAATTTGGAAAGGTACATCCAAACTCACAGGGGAATGAAAAAGCTTATTTTATCCCCTGCTACTGCTCCGGACTGAGACAGAAGTGGAAAACTAACAAAATCATGGAAATAATATTGAAAATGGAAAGCCATTAGGACGGTCGAGCACTTTCTCATGCTGCTTCTGAAATATATCATTTATCCACTGCATGACAAACTTTTAAAGACTAAAAAATTGTAATTTCACCTCACAAGACTCTGCAGTCCAGCTGTACAATGAAGCCCAGACACACAGTACACTCACTATACATTTTTGAGGAAATAATAAAGGTCATCAGATACGTGACAAAACAACTGCTGCTATAAATGACGATGTTGCATTCTCTTTATTTGTTTCTTGTCCATCCTAGTAATATACTGCCTGGAGCTAAAAGGCTATACACTGATCAGGCATAACATTATGACCACCTGCCTAATATTGTGTTGGTCCCCTTTATGTGGTCAAAAATGCTCTGAACCATTAGGCATGGACAAGAGGACCTCTGGCACCAGGACGTTGGCAGTGGATCCTTTGGGTACTCTGGCTTGTGCAGTAGGGCCTCTGTCAATCAAACTTGTTCCACTGCATCCTGTTGATGCTTGATCAGAATGAGGTCTGGGAAGTTTGGAGGTCAAATCAACAACTTGGGCGATTGTCATGTGCCTCAAGATGTTCCTGATTGTTTGATGTTTTTGCCATGTGGTGGGGTGCATTTTCCTGCGGGGGTAGGCCAGTGACATTTGGGATTGTCATTTGCATGAGAAAGTGTGCTTGTTCGGGGACAATGTTTATTTGGGTGTCTAAGTCTCATCAACACGGATGCCAAAATCCAAGGTTTTCTAGCAGAACACCACATAGTACCAATATGATCAATGTTATTCACTTCACCTGTCAGTGGTCATAATCAAAAACCACTGACAGGTGAAGTGAATAACATTCATTATCTACCACCACCATTTACAGTGATATGTCATGGCATGGGATATATTAGGCAGCAAGAGAAGTCAGTTCTTGAAGTTGATTTGTTGGAAACAAGCCCTTTGATAAGGGCCAAACTGTGATGGCTAGAACACTGTCAGAGCATCTCCGAAACAGTAGGTATTGTGAGGTGTTCCTCATAAGCAGCAGTTAGTACCAACCAGAGGTGGTCCAGGGAAGGACAACTGGTGAACTGGCTAAAGGGCCGTGGGCACTCAAGGCTCATAAAAGTGTGAGCAAGAAAAAGCTGGCCCCAGAAGAGCTACCGTAGCACAAATTGCTGAAACGCTGACCCTGATAGAAAGGTGTCAGAACACACAGTGCATCACTGCTTGGAGCCTGCTGACCCTTGTCCACCGACAATAGGCATGTGAGCGACAGAACATCAGAAAGGAAGAAGGTGGCCTGGTATAATGAATCACATTTTACAATGTATGGAAAGCCGGGTGAATGTGCACCATTTACCCGGTGAAGAAATGGCAGCAGGATGCACTGTAGAAAGATGGCAAGAAGGAAAGCCAGCAGAGATGGAGTGATACTCTAGTCTAGGCAGTATTCTGATGGGAAACTGTGGGTCCTGGCATTCATGTGGAAGCTGACACCTATCAAACATTGCTACAGGCTATGTACTCCTCTTAATGGTAACGGTATTCTCTGAAGGCAGTGACCTCTTTCAGTAGCATATCACACCCTGCCACACTGCAAAAACTGTTCGGGAATGGTTTGAGGAACATTCAAGGTGTCGACATGGCCTCGGAATTCTCCAGATTTTAATGGAGCATCTGTCAGATATGTTCAGAAATTACAGGATTTAGAGGATCTGCTGCTAGGGTTTTGGTGCCTGATGCCACAGGAGACCTTCAGAGGTCTTGTTGAGTCCATGATGCCACAGGACAGAGCTGTTTATTCTGACTCACTGGGTGTAGACTGCGAGTATAAACCTGCCATGTATTTAATGTGGCAGTCTCTTCCCTTTGGCATTTGCATGTTGCATCATTAGCTACAAGCTACATCATTAGCTTAGGATATAAGTTCAAAGATTTGCAAACAGGACAGAATGTTTTTTCTCCCTATAGCAGGATGATATTAGGTGATGTCAGACCATTCTCCAGTGCTGATGCAGCACTGTGGAGGCAGGTCTGATTATGTGAGACTCCAGATGTTTTGGTGACAAGAGGGAGACCGAGACAATATTAGAAGGTGGTTTTTATGTTATGGTTGCTCAGTGTACATTAACAATGGTAAAGGAAGTACGTGAATCTTTACTTTTAGTGCAATGAAAAAACAGTGTAAACTGTTAAAATAAAAATGTTTTATGTTAATTAAAACCATGTTTTAGCTCTTAATGTGGCTTTGTTGTAAACTAACAAATGAATCATAATTTACAGCTGATATTCAATACACAATTTGCACTGAAGAACCTTAAATCAATAACCACTCTTTAAGCATAATGATACTTTCATAGTACACTCATGCAGAGCTCGACTCCTTCATCCTTCCATTTCTTTTTTTTATCCTGCACTGCAGCCTGACCACATATGAACATGAAATTAACAGAAACAACAAAGTACTCACACTTGGGAAATGTCTTTCGTCATATAATTTTGCAAAGATGTACACAGCTATGCTGGATACTCAGCATACAGTCACCCGGAATACTGAGGCTGTATATCGGGAGATTTGACTGCAGCATCACTTCCATATCCACTGAGACAGCACTCCCCTCTATCACCCAATATTTATTCCACTTGTATCTCCCTATGGGTTGCTTCTTTCCCCTTCCTCGCCCACCCCTCCACCATATCCAGATTCATTAGCACATAACAGGCTATCAACATGCATAGCAGGGTCCTGATTTAGATGTTCAACCTGATTAGCCCTTAATGAACTGAGACCGGCTACCTGGAATGGAAGTGCACACAGCGGCAGAAGACAATAACATACATGCATGCCGCGCTGCGCCAACGCACAAAGAAACACAAATATAAGCACTCATACAGAGTAACATACATTCCCTGTGGTACCTTTAGAAGCGTGTCTTTTGCTCATTATCACACCTAAGACACTGAAGTATGACAAACTGCCACCTAATTATACTGTTACGATGGCAGACATGACACAAAGTAATTTGTATAGTACAAATTTTTAAGATGTTTCATCTTAAAGAGACGTCTCTGCAAAGCTACACATCACATAATAATGCATGGATACTTTTAATTACCAATATGTGTGCCTCAGCAATGCATATCCTAAAGGTGCATTTAATAAAACTGTTAGAAACCAAATGAAACGCAGTGCCGCAGTCTGATATGCCTTCATCTAATGTTGAGTAATGCAATACTTATTTGATGAGGAATAATAGAGAGATAAACTTTGCAACAAGCTTGCATGTGTTTTATTAGTCAAGCTGTGTCAAAGACAACTATAAAACCTTCAGGGCAATTTTATTTCAATATACAGTAAATACAGGCAAAACATTACATTTGTGATGTGTGTTCATCAAAGACAAAAAAAAATATGAGGCTCCATAATGAACAGAAATAATCGAAGCTCATGGCCTCTCCTTTATCTTCCTTTCCTCTCATTCTCCTCTGAGGGAGTTTATTAAAGACCCACACTGCCCCTGGATATTCAATCACTTTTCAGTCAGAAGTAATCGTTGTACTGAATGAATGCAAAGGCTGGCAATTCATTACCACAATCAGAATATGAACACCCGCCTTTCCCTTCTTTATCGCACATGTTTCACTCTCCTCTTCAAGTAGTATTCAGTGTTACATAGAATATGGGATGCTCAACTTTGGGCTGTCTGAATTAATACGGTAATAACAAACAATTAATATAGATTTATAGACAGTAGAGTTAAAGCTTTGCATTTTTTTGAAATTCTCTAATGCAAATGGCAGAATCTCATTCACATTTAGCAGAAGGGATGCATTTCAACACACCGCTTGCCAATCACCAGCCATCCAGTTCCCAGTCTCTGTTCTCCAAATCTGAAGCAGAAGGGCAGGTTGATCACCAGTCCTAAAAAGCACCTCAGTTTCACTACATGAAAGAACACCTTTGAGGCAATGCTGTTGTGGTGATGTTATATTTACCTCAATTTTGTTGGCAATTTTTCATTTCTGCTTAAGGGCAATATACTTTTCCGCTGCCTGTAATTTTCTCATTATCGCCCACTTCCCCTCAACTTCTATGTTTATTTTCTCCTGTCTCTCACCCTCTGCTCCAGCTCCTGAACTGCTTTCTCATTGACGGGGTCTGCCTTGGTCACCACAGCTTTCCACTCCCCTGGTTCAACCACAATGGTCATAATGCAGCACATGTCTACCAGCTCTTCCTGACATCTCCTCATCCCAGCATCCAGCTCATTTCTCCGGGCTGGATCACGCTTCAGAGCCCCTTTTTCTGCTACGGAGAAGCCCAGCAGGCTCTTCAAAACCTCATTTGACAACTCCACATCCAGGTAACCAGTTCCGTCAGATATCGTAGCAGAGACAGACCAAACACCATTGATGCTGCTCAGTTTCCCCAAGAGAGTCACAATGAAAGCTTTGACATGGATCTCGACGGTGTGAGGATGTGGTTTGGACATCAACTCTTCTAGCAGGCACAAGTATGTGAAGGGTGGAGAGGTCAGGGTGACAGCAGAGTCTGTGCTGTCACTCTGTGGATCTTGTTTTAAAGAAAATGTGTCAGATCCTGCAATGCTTGAGGTGGAAGTTTGTCCCGGAGGTGTTCTGTGGGAATCGGCTATACTTCTTGATAATTTGCTGGACAGTCTACAACTGGAGGATGAGGTTCCTGTTGTGTAAGCAGCCCTCTCTGTGTCTTCACTAGGTAATTGTTGAACAGGGAGCCGATTCGGTGCAGTTTTTCCACTTTCTGCTTCATAGGATTCTACTTCATCCAAAAAAACGTCCATGTCGTCATCCATAAAATCGCTCTCAACATTAGTAACAAGTTCATTTGAAGCTGCTGGAGAAATGAAGGGTTTGGAAGTTGTTGTGGTTAACGGCCCTGAAGCTGTTCTCGTGCATCCCTGATAGTCTCTTTTCTGTGCGGTGGATCTTGAGTTGCTCGGCCCGAGTTGTGGCCTGGAGCCACTCAAAGTGTGCGGTTCAAACTGAGCAGTTAGAGGTTTTTCTGCTCTACCCAAACTGTTAGGATTTCCTGTTATTCTGTTGTTGTTCTGTGGTGTGTTTCTGTGATTGCTGTCAGACTGAGCAGCAGCAGTTATACTTTCCTGAAAAATCACTCCGTCCAACTCATCTAGAGGAAGATCGTCAAAGTCTTCATCAGGAAAGTCTTCTTGTCCCATGTTGTCATCTTGGATCTCTTGATGAACCCTGTCAGGAGGTAAGAAGTAAGCGACCTCAGACACTTGTTGTTTGTCAGCATCATGAAGACCTCGGGCTGAACCACTGCTGTTGCTCTGGATCAAACCACTTCTGTAAGAGCGAGTGGAGGTTTCACTTCTGAAAGACACCAGCCAATTATGTTGGACTGAATGAAAAGAGCTTTTAAGCCATCAGTGTTAATGGGTTCATTTTTCCGGGAGCAATGCTAGGTAAGGAGATTTAAATGAAGAATACTTTTCAGAGACTTTTGAAAAACATTAGTAACAACAAGACCAAGATAGTTCACCCATAACTGTTGGTAAACTGAAAATAATTTGACACCATATAGCTTGCTTTGCATTTTGTATCAAAATTTGTGAACTGCTTTTATCCTCATTTTAATCTATTCTGTTATCCTCCTTATACAAGTTATAACTATCTTCAGTAACTGTTGAATAAGGAGGATAGAGTTGCAACTGTTGAATAAGGGGGATAACAGTTATAAATACCCTCAGTATCTATTAAAAATATTTTTGTTATTGTCACTGGCTGCAAATTGATGACAGGACAGCACGCAAAGGTACAGACAACAACACCATCAATCTCAAAAACATTTTCTAAGATAAGTTTATAAACAGGCTGAGGAATGAACGTGGTGAACGGCATTTTTTTCTGAACACAAAACATTATACTGAAATTCAAAATGTCAAGATATATTTGCCTGACAGAGTAAAGTGAGGTGTTCCAGCATCAAAATGTCAAGACATCACATTGTTAACCACCCACCTGGATGGGGCTGTTGAGACAAAGCTCCTGACAGAGGAGTTTCTTGAAGACTGAGTGGAGGTTTCACGCAGCGTCCCGTAGCCGCTGTCAGGGGCAGGTAACACCTCATGTACTTCAGCATCCTCCTGACCCTCCAGACTGGCCAACAGCTCAGCATCATCGAGCTCCAGGTCCTCCATGTCCTGGTTACCTTAAGAAGAAAACAGCATCATAATTATGTTGATTTCTAAAATCGGTGAAAAGTATGTGATTGACTGTCGGAGCATTCATTTATGTTGATCAAAATCACAAGGAAAAAACAAGCATATTTAAACAGGCCTTAACCCCAAACCTTTCCTAGGAGATTTTGTAACATGTCCAAGTGCTCACAGGTGTTACAAATAGTGGCTCTACAACCTTTTGATATTTTACTATTGACAATTTTCATTTGTTTCCATAATAATCCCGTTCTGCTCTGTATAAACACAGCCTGCAGTTCAACCCAGTCCAAACAAAAATTCCTAAATTTTTTGTCAGTGTGACTAATGGCTTCTTGGTTGCAATAACCAGTGCACTGAATTATATATATATATATTTATTTTCAACAGTTTACTTTTGGCAACCTTTACAATGAGACATATAGAATAAAGTGATTTGACTGAAATATCATGATTTCAAGCTTAGATTTGGTTAATTTTCCCGAACGGGAGCTGGAGTCACAAATATTTGGTTCAAGGACCATCGGAAAATTCGAACAATTCAACGATTCTTCCTCTTTTTTTCCAGATCCAGGCTCGGATAAGTGGCAAAATTGTAGCATTTTTTTCTAGATAACAGTGGATTAATAGATTTCTACTCTACATTTCTAAACAAACTGACGCCAAGCTGCTGTCGGGTCATGGTGTACAATATTCATACAATTAGTGACCCTTGTAGCACATGATCTACCTGTAAAGATACACAAAGTATCATGAATATACCTTGTTGTGGGGCTGGTGGGGCTTCCTCCCCCTCCTGCTGCTGCTCCTCCGGAAGTCCCAGCGTTCGACACAGCACTCGGCCCTGTCAAGAGTAATATGTAAATCATCAAATGGATCTGCATAAACTGTTGATCTACAAACAGCAGGTTTAAAACAGTGACTGACCCACAACAATTTCTGATGCATTTTCACATTGACCAGAAACGGATATCAACGCGTGATTGGTCCCAAATTAAATTCATACCATATTTGAAGGAAAAATAAAGAACAAAGATGGATTGTTTATAGTTTACCTGGCTATTCCTGTCCACCAAGTCCTCCACCTCACCACCCAGGATTTTGATGTTGGACGGGCCCAACAGGAGCACACCAAGCCTGCAAACTATCCGCCCCTGCAACTGCAGCTTTGCACCAGGCCTGGAAGAGTCAGCATCATTTTAAGGAATTATCTAGATGTAGAAAAATCTCTTGAGTTTCAAGACATAACATCAGTCGTTCTGTTGCTCCTAAAACTAGAGGCACAGCTGTTAAAAAACATACATTTATACAAAACCTTAGGAAGGCATTGCCCCTCTTTTTTGCAAAGTTAGGAGCAACAAGACAAACTGTGCATTTAAGTATTATACAGATCAGTTCTTAACCTGAGTGCAGTACTGAGTGCAGGAATCGGCTGATATTCCATTGCCTCCAAGCTCTGGACTCCATCTGTTACCTGCACAATATAGACAGAAATGATGAAGTGATGATGATAAAATTATTATTTAACATTTATATATTATTATTGCTCGATGTTTGGTTCCATCACTGCAATTAGCCTTTGCGTCCCATTACTCCTAGAATTGTGGGACTTGCTCAAAACAGTCTGAGAAACAGTATTAAAAAAAAGAGTAAAAAAGCCACTGCGACGTTTCTAAGCAACACCAGCACCATTCTTGAAAAATCATAGAGCAGTGACAAGTGTATATCCTAAGGTGAAAATTACAGTCCTCGTCATATATTCCTGCAATTTACTTTTTCATATGCTCTCCCTGATTGAACCTGTCCACTCTGATTCAGTTAGGAAGAGATGCAGAAGTCTTTATTATTCTACCAAACCAACCACACAAAGATAAAATCTGGTAAATAGTGAAGCACTGTAATCAAGATTTGGTTCAGGACTATTGCTGTCAAAATATTTTTTTATTAACAAAATAATAATACAGCTACATCTTTAACAAAGATTTAAGGTTAATGAATCTGTTAGGACCACTGGGGAGTTAATTTCAAAAGCACAATACCAAAATAAAGGCAGATTTTTAATACCAACTGCCGTTCACAGATAGCACTGACCTGCAGAAGCAGCATACGGGTTGGTCTGGCTTCCCAGGGCCTCTGGGTGTACTGTGTGACAGCAGACACGTCTTCGTTGGAACAGTCTGTTCCCCTCCACTTCTGCAGCTGACCATATGCAGGCTGACTGACGTCCAGTAATGAGTCAACCTAAAACAGAATGACACCTTTGACTGCATTGCCTTTTGCATCTAGTGAAATGTTCGATAGTTAATATTGCTAGATGTAACTAACAATCTCTCTCACAGGCTTTCCAGCTGGGTTTCCAATTACCATCTAGGGAAAAATTGGAATCCAGTAGGGCTTTGTTATAATACGGCTTCTAAAAGTACATTATTCACATCTTTTCCTTGAATTCCACAGCAGTCCTATTTTTGCCTCAGCTGCTTGATGTGTGATTTTCTATATCACAAAAAAGCAACACATCGATCATCAACACACGAATATGGCTATGATATTAGGCAAAAAAAACATCACCAAATGTTTTTATGACAAAAAACAACTATAATGTGATCATTCAAAAATGACATCTCCAACAAATTAATTCTGTAGGAATATTGTAGTTGTTCTTTGCTTAGTGTGGAATGTGATTATTTTGCCATTAATTGTGGTTGTTGCCATTACATGTGAATTTGGTTTTTCTTTGTCCTTCCTGGCCGTGTGACAGTGCATACATTGACCTCAGCACACTGTTCAACAAGGGTGTTTCATTCGATTTTGTAGGGTGCATTTTAACCCTCTGAACCATAAAACCCGCTGGTCGATAACACTAGCTCATTCATAGCCAAAACTGTACAAACAGAAGGAATCGTCAGATTTTTAACTTTCCTTAAACAAATCATCTGTGCCATTCCTTCAGCCTTAACTCTTAATCAAATTTAAGCTTAAAAAATGTGAAATTTCATCACAATCACTGTATTTCACACGTCTCATTTTACAGAAATTACAAAAATTGATTGTTTATTCCAAGATTCTGTGTTTCTTGGTGCAACTGAGTGACTTAGATATGACCAACCGTTGCCTGACAAAATTCAGGGACTGTGTTTCTACAGAGCAGATAGCAGAGTGGAAACAAATTAAAAATGTAAGTAGTAAAATATCTATGGCATATGGAACTTCCATTGTTTTTCTAGTATTGGTTACACCTGTGGGCACTTGGAAAAATGTTGCACATATTGATTGCAGGTTGTTTATAACTTTTGTAAATAAACAATAAAGAAAGAAAGAAATTAAACTTTCCCTTTTTTATGATTTACGGCATTCTAACTTTGTCATACTACACAAAGACTACTTCTAGCCATAACTGTGTCGTTTCCATAGAGGTGCGGGACTTTATATTGCAGTGACAAATGAGCCCAAAGCGAGCGAAAATGTGACAGGAACAGAAAATGCCCAGAAACTGCTCAGGCTCCTGATACGTGGGCATGTTTTCTAACATAAAATCAATTCATCATCATCAGATCAAATATAAAAATATATAGCGTGAAATATATGATAATGAAGCCTGTACCTGGACACAGAAGGTGCCATTGAGCTCGGTCTTCTGGGCCTCAGCGAGCCTTTCAGGGAGAACAGGGTAGTCCAGGTCTCTCAGGTCAGTCAACAGCCACTGGTCCAGCACCTATAATTTCATAACATGCAGAAACGCACATTTAGGCTTTTCTATCACTCACAGCAAGTTCTTACAGTATTTTTTATAACATTTACTTTTCTGTGGCATGACAAAGAACTAGTTACATTCACTTTTATGAAATGAGTGGTCATTTAATTAAAAGATACTTTAAAAATAACCTTAACCCTAAACACACTTAAACTTACATCAGATCCAATGTTGCCATTAAAAGAGTTCTCCGAAGAAGTGATTCAACAAAAAGACAGCAACATCTCAGAGATTCTGAGGCATACTGACTCGGTGGCGTCATCAAGTCGCCGCAGATTTTTTTTAAATCTCTCATTTATGATATAAACATGCTTATCGCATCATTTAAAAAATGCTTGAGAGGGTTGAGATGTGGCGACCATGCAGGCCACTTGAATGAACCGACATCACAGTCATGTTCCTGGAACCATGAGGAGATGATATGTGCTTTGAAAAATGAAGCATTATCCTCCTCGAGTATCTATTTGAGAAAAGATAAGACTTTGGCCATGGAGGGACACAGCTGTTCAGCAGCAATATTTCGGGACACTGTGGCGTACAAATGATGCGTCAGTGCAGGAAAACATACCCCACATGACGCCACCACCAGCTGGTACAGCTGACACCAGGCAGGATGGATTCATGCTGTTTACACAAAAATTTTGCCCTGCTATCAGCATGTTGCAACAGAAACCAGGATTTGTCAGACCAGGAGGTGTTCTTTCACTCTTCAATCGCCCACTTTTGTTGATCATTACCTACTCTAGCATGATCTTCTTGTTGTCAGCTGCCAGTAATAGAAATACACATCGACTTGAGCTGTTGTTGTTTGTCTCCCCCGTAGTTCAATGAAATTTGCTTTCTGAGCGCTGCATATTTGTGCAGGATTTCATAAATATTTAGCTCACATGGAGTTTGGGATTTCCTTCCATAAAAGAAGGAAAGAGACACAAAACCTCAAGAAGATTATTCATCTCAATCTGAGTTACTCCTTCTCGAGTGGTAGGCGTTAAAAACCTGAACCATAAGAATCATCTACCTCATCATCACATGAAGCGGAGAGCAGAATGATGCCACATGCAGCAGCTGTGGGGCTGCAAATAAAATATATTTTCAATGTCAATTAATAGTAGATTACTTTTCTTATTAATAATTTTTCTGTTAAATATCAAACTCAATGAATGGAAAGACTGCCCATCACATACCCTGAAAGCCCAAGGTGACATTTTGTATACAAAAATCAGAAATATTGATTTCTGAATTAATCAAAACAGATAAAAGCAGCAAACTCACAGACCTGGAAAACAGCAACTGCGTGACATTTGCTTGATTAAATGGCTTTGATGACTAACAAATTATCAAAATTATTGCAGGCTGTTTTTTTTGTATTGATTGATTGAACTAGACTTGCGGTGTCGGGAACACTACACATATACTGTCAGTGAAAATGACCTTAGACAAGAGAATGCATGAACACTGGAAACAGACCGTCTGTGAACACTAGTATAAAAACAAGTTGAAGATGACGCTCACATCCAACACCAGAGACCACCCCTCCATATATGACCACCTTTGATTTTTTCAACTTAGACAGAACAATTGAGCAAACTCCATCCACTAAGAAAGACTGTGAGGAAAAAAGCTCCAGAAACAGCTGGGTCTTGAGTGCCTTTTTTGTCAGCATAGAGTGTGATCATTTCACATTGAACCACACAGTAAGACAGTCAGACATTCTGCCCACCTGCCGGTTGACTTGCTGCTGTGACAGACGAGCTGCTCCTCCTGCTTCTTCTTGTAGCCACTCCACGCAGGCTTCTAGCCACGCAAAGGGCACCTGGACATGCTGGGAGGACTGCAGCCAGGCTTGGGTAGTACGTACCACAGCTTGAATCTCAGGGGCCATCCTCTGCCTCAGTGTATTTAGCTTAGGCCACCTTCTGCTATATTCTGCACTGTTGAACTCTAATTTCTAGTAGGCGTTTCTTGCGTTTCTACAATGCTGCAGCAGTTATTTATATTTAATTGCATTTCTCACTTGTGTTACTGAATTATAAGTTGCATACTACAACTGCAATGCACTGTTATTTTTATAGATGTTTTAAAAAGCTTTGCAATGGTAAATGACTTGTCCAATTCTACTGTTGTTAGTATACAAAAAGTGGTTCAAATGCTACATTTAATTTAATTTAATTTATGGGCTAGCAATCACTACACTTATAGGACGTTTTGTGTTACCTAACTCAACCACTTGTTATTATCGAGAGCAGAAATTTGACTATTTTTTATACAAGAATAACATACAATTGCTTTATGTTATTTTCTCTGGAGTTACATCAACATGAATAGGTGCTGTGTCTCTGCAGGTGATCACATGTGGAAACTGAGGAGCAGAGAGGAAAAGGAGATTTGAGTGAGAAATGAAGGCAGTAACAACAGGTGAATTATAAAAACTGGAAAAAGGTGTTTGATCAAGTAAGTATGTTGTGAGAAAGATTACCTGAGAAGGCTGAAGGCAGCTGCTTCCATGAAGTATTGTGGAAAGTAGCCATGGCGCCAAAGTTTACTAACCCAACCTACTGAATTAGCAGCGATGATACTACTGTGCCTCATCATTGTGTCCATACTACATGACCACAGAATGGCTTATATACACCATAAGATCTTAAAACAAACAACCAAGCCTCACAATTTCTAAGAAACACATTAACAGTAGCATTACTGGTCAAACCTTTCAAACACGAATAACTCCTACTGCCTTAGTAAATTGCGGATCCGCACCCGGAAACAGGGCGGAATATATCACTTTGGAAACGCCTCCATCCTGGTGATTGACGTCTACTGCAGCCAATCATGATTTTCCCCTGTTTGATTTGCTTTCCGTTCAACCAATGAAGTCACAGTAGCTCGTCTTATCGTGCATATTTCCAGGTTCGGTAGAGAAGGAAGGGGACGAGCGAGGTGTAGCACCGCAGGTTTGTGTTTTGACGATATTTTCCCCTTTTATCTTTGCCACATTAAGCCCAATGTACTTAAAGTGCACCGGTGCTATTAAAAGAAATACATCTTTAATATATCATCGGTAGTCATTTCGTTTCTTCTTGTGTATCTGAGGCAACGCTGCCTAACTAGCTGCCCTGGCTAGCTCCGTTTGTGCTCAACCGAAATTATTGCAACATGGCGAAATTAGCTAGCCGCTAGCTTGAGTGGCTCGGGCTGGTCTTTGTATTGATCGATTCGTAATGCTTTATAAACTCACTCGAGTGTGATCACAATCATATCACTACCAGCTATATCATAAGCGACTACTTAAGTGTTTGAAAAGAGTACGACCGACATTTGGCAGAAATCTGTAAGTCAAATCAACGCGAAGGAGCTCGAAGCTAACGCACTTCCCTCCAGCTTAGTTAGCTGCGCCGGTAGCTAACCTTAACTACAGCTTAGGTAACGGGCGCTAAGTTAGCTTCAAACGAGCTAGCTCACTTTCGGTTTAGTCAATGTCATAATTTTAACGACTTAATTTCTGGTGTGGGTTATCAAATTGCTTGAAAGTGTGAATTCGCCTTACTGTTCGGCGATTATTACCAAATTATTAATTATGTTAATTACGATTCGGGCGTTTAACGTTAACATTATTCGCCAGGGAGTGATTAACTCATCTCCTGATTAATGGACGGTGGCAGTGGCACTGTTCCTTCGCCCCGAAACATTGTGCAATGCTTCCCTCTCCGGCCAAACACTCCTATTACTGTGCTGATATGACTACTGATAACTTTACAATGATATCAGTTTCCTTTGAATGTCAGTAGTCATTAATAAACGCTGGAGACGTGCTTATAAGTCACGTTGCTTTGCATTACAGTCACGGCGATCCAAACGCAGGAGTTAAATACAACATGTTCAATCATAAGTAGTGCGTTTTAAACTTTGCAATCACTGAGCCTTTTCCACACGACGACATTTCAGTATTTAAAGTAGCCTCTCCCTCTCTGACAGGTCGTAGGAGCTGTTTGGTCCTTGCTTATTTAGATCCGCCTATCAACACGCCCTTGTCCCAGTAATAAATATCGGTGAGTGCCGGTTTCAGTCAGTTTTCTTCCCTTTTATTCCTCAGTCTAGCGGCTGGATTTCCAACACACAGCTTGAATTGTCTTAATTGTTTTTTTTTCTCTCGCTCTTACAATGTCGACAGACAGCCACAGCTCACAGGGGCCAGTTTTGTGCTTCTCTCTCCCTGCTGCTGCCACCTGTATCCCAGACCGAGGTGTACACCTCTTGTCAGAAGACCATGGAGACAGAAATCGATCAGCAAGAAGACTCTTCATTCAGCAACACGGAGACTAATGGTATAAAACATAACTTCTTTATATTGTCAGCTATGTTGCGAAAATGCATATCTGTGTTTTGCAAAGAAAGAATTGCAATGGCAATCTGTTAGCTGTTGACTTACAATATATATTTGAGATTTAGCGCAAGTTATGTATGATTTCAAATCTTTCCTTGTGCAATACTTAGGGACCTGTACATTACTGGTCTTTACCCAAAATCTGTGGCTTCCCTGTTTTTTTACACAGTGATTTGAGTATATTTAGCTTATAATACGAAAACAGGCTTTAAAAGTATAAGACTTGTAATTCTATGATTCACTGCTTTCTGTGGTCTTTTTTGATTATTTTCTTGTTGAAGGTTGTATGTGCAGAGTTGTTAGGGTGTGTTTTTATCTCCTTATGCCAGGTAAGCGCCCTGCTGAGGATGCAGATGAGCAGAAATCATTCAAGCGCTCCAGGAACTCGGATGAGATGGTTGAGCTTCGCATCCTCCTGCAGAGCAAAGTAAATCAGCTTCCCTTTCATTTTGCGTTTCATGTTGAACCCTTATGTGATTATTGGTATTTTTGTCTCGTTCTTCTGGGCTCCCCGTCTGTAAGACGGCAGATTTCTCTTACTCCCTCCATTTTTATGCAGTTTTCTTTTTGTTGCCCTGATCACATTTCTCCCATTTTGAATAATTAATTTTTGCACTTGCTATTCGTACAATCATTGTGCTTCTCTTTAGATTAATTGCACTATTATCTGGCATCTTGTCTGTTTATTACAGTGCCATAGTTCATATTATCTTGTTATTTTGTTTGCAGTTTTTGTAAGAATTCTTTGTATTCTCAGAATGCAGGAGCTGTAATTGGGAAGGGTGGCAAAAACATCAAAGCCCTTCGCACAGACGTGAGTACATATATTTTATACACCCTGAATTTTTTATTTAGTTTAGAATTTTTATTTTGTATTCTATAATTTTCTCTTTACTGGCCTCTCAAACCTACCCAGCCTCCTCTATAGGACAGCAGTTCTTTTTAGATTTACCCTAGATAACTGATTAAAATTTATTTTGGTATTTGGCATTGGTATAGTTTTTTTCCCAAGTAAACAAGGGGTGTGGCAGCTGATGCCCAAGTTATTAGCCTTCTGTTCATGAGATCTCCTGATAAACCCTTTGGGGTTGGTTTTTATCTTTTCACTTGACCATTATGTGATTGCCTCAGCTAAACTGACCCAAGGCACAAAAGTCCAATTTCATGTCTATTTGTTTCTCCATAATGATAATTTATTGTAACACTGCTGTAGCGGCAACACTGATGCTCTTGTTAATTTAAATTTATGGGCACAGTGCCGAGTTCGTGAGGTCACCTGCAGCACACGCTATCATTTAAGCTTACATTTTTTTTAATAACTGTTAAAGCAAACCAATTCTTGGCCAATTCTTGATTCATTCAATGTCATTGCCTCTTTCTCTAGCCCTCCACAGTTTGTCCCCCCTCCCCTCTTTCTCACTGTCTCTGGTTTATTCCCCAACATTGAATCTTCATGTTCTTAATATGCCATTACCCATTTTCCAATGTCACCTTTTCTCCTTTTCTCTCTTTGACAAACCAATCTCTGAGAGAATCAAATTAAAGTCACGTTTGAACAGTGTAGAGCCTGTATATTAAAAATGTATTCCTCTTCCCTCTTCCCTCTCCCTTGTTTATTATTTTACTGTTTACTTTTTTGCCCACTTCCTCCTCTGTTGCCCATGTTCTGGATGGCCCCTCCTGCGCCCGCCCACCTGACACCCTGGTTGGCCCTGCCCATAATCGTGCCCTGTCCCTAAATGGGCGCCTTACTTGATTGACATCTGTGCTCGAATGGCCCTGGCCCCTGCCCATGCCACGCCCAGTACAATGCCAGTGTGTCAGTCCCAGACAGCAGTGGGCCTGAGCGGTATGTCCCTAAGCTCCTCCCTCTCACTGCCTGACTACAGGTCAAACAAACAAGAAGAGATGAATAATAATAAATAGTCATCCTGCCTCTGTCAACTCACTGTATTTTAACCTACCTGTTCTCACAGTATATTAGCCTGAGTCAAAATGCCTAAATGCGTTCATGTCCAAATCTGCCTGTTGAGCCTGTAAAAGCCGTATGAACATCCTTTTATATGCCATTTTTAAAGTCACATCAACATTTAAACTTAGGCTGGTATTGTCAGGGTTTTTTCCACAATCTGCCACTGTCTTTTTAAATCTTTGCTATAATCTGTGCAATATGTCAGTTTTTTTTATTTTATTATTTTAATTGATGATCATCTATCTTCTTTATCTTCCGCGTTTTCACTTCCCTCCCCCTTCAGAGTGGATATTCTGGTGTTCTTGTTTTTTGTTAGTTTCATAAGCTCACTTGTTTCTCGCATCATCCCATTCTTTCCTTGTGATGTCCTCCTTGTATTGATAGACTCAGATTGTCCATCCATTCTGAAACGTAATTTTCAAACTAAGATTCAAGTGTGGTGTGATCGTTTGTGTGTGTGTGTCTGTGTGTCTGTGTGTGTTTCCTTTCCTGTCTTCTGCTTCATCTCAACTTGGTGGTTGACTGCTGGAGCTATTGAAAGTATAGGATATCACTCTCTGTCCCGCTCATCTCTGCATTCCTTGGTTTTATATTAATTGCTTCTCCCATCCCCTTACAAAGCATCAACTCGAGTGGTGGCAGACTTCATTTTTATTTATAAACTGCTCTGTTACTCTCCCTCAGCAGCCTACCATTCTGCTTACATGTACAGACTGTGCTTAAGTTCTCCTTATCAGTACAATCATTGTGTTTATTTTATTATGTCACTAGGTGGGTGCAGACAACAAAAAAATGTTTACAATTTGAAGCCAAATTAAGCATCACAATCACATTTTAAGCAAACTTTTTGAGATTGGACAACTTGCAAGTAATAAGAAATAGAGTGGTTTAATTAGTCCTTTCTGTCTTCCCTGATATTAAAAAGTTATGTTAGGCACCTTATTTGGGGTACTTTTTGTCAAAGTCTTTGTGGTGTGCATCCACCAACCTATGCTTTAGGACTTTAGATTTCTCTCTAGCACCATTGGTGCTTATTCCTGCCAGATTCTCCTAAACTTCACACTCCCTGTCTTGCCCCTTCAGTGGTCACCAAATGCAGTCACTTTTCTTTGGGTCCTTTTTTAATTTTGTCTCTTTACTTCCTTTCTCTGGATAAAGACTGTTTTCTTTTCATTGCATTGTTTGGGTGCCAGCTTTTTTGCCAGTTACAGAGTACAATTATCAGGAATTTAGCATGTAAAGTTTAGAAAACACTGGACCATAACATTTATTAAGCCGTGTTAGTCTCAGTAGAGAGTTTTTAATGGGGTTTGACTGTTTTTCTGTGGGAAAAAAAGGGGCTAATATTGAATTCTATGATCTGAAATGTTGTTCCCTCCCTCCCGCGATGCCTTGCTGGCACCCCCACCCTCTGTGTGGCTGTGCTCTGTTTTGTCATTGGTGGATGAAATATGAAGCATCCTGAGCATCAGTGCCGACATTGAGACCGTTGGAGAAATCCTGCTGAAGATTATCCCGACATTGGAAGAGGTGAGCACTTATTGAACTTCTTGTCTTTTTCTTTTCTGAATTTAAGTTATCACCAAACTATCTTTTGCAAATGTACATTGCATTTTACTCCTTGTTTTTATTTGCAAATAAATGGTTTGCGTAGGTTAAACTAGATAGTGTTTCAAACCTGTCCGATTTGTTATGTCTAAATTCTATTTTGAGACTGTGGATAACACTGTTGCCGTGTGTTTCTACCTACGAATTTTCTAATAAAAACTTTCAAACTGAAATTGAAAACAAAATAAAAAGGGAGGTTTGAGTGTATTTCGGGGACAAAATGGATTGTATCATGGTATGAACATGTTTAATGTCCTCACAGTACCAGCAGTACAATGGCATGGATTTTGACTGTGAGCTGCGTCTGCTGATCCACCAGAGCCTGGCTGGCTCGATCATTGGGGTGAAGGGAGCCAAGATCAAGGAGCTCCGTGAGGTATGTTCACACAAGGAATGGGTTTCCTTTTTTCCCCACAGTCCTCTGTTGTTGCCAGTTTTTCAATTGTAACAAGAATACATCTCTCCAAATTGAAAACAGCTGGAGGTACTCAGACACAGTTTGATTTTTCTCTTGTTATTCTTCTGTTTTATATTAAAGTTCTTTATTGACTTGATTTAACATTTTAATTTTGCTAGCTTGGATTTACTAAGTGTCCATAGTACATAGTGTGTTCTGTCATGCCTTAAAAATATTTTAAAATGACGTAGTTGTGTCTTTATGAGTGCTTGTAGTTTGTTTTTTTTACTTGTAAATAAGCAGCTGTATCGTGTAGTAGTATTCTTTCTTTTTTTCTGTACCCACTTGCTTGTATTTGTGTGTCTTCAGAACACAAAGACCAGCATCAAGCTGTTTCAGGAGTGTTGTCCCCAGTCGACAGACCGTGTAGTGCTGGTTGGCGGTAAAACGGAGAGGGTGGTGGAGTGTATAAAGACTATGTTGGAGCTCGTCTCTGAAGTAAGAACCTTTTACAGTGTTTGTGAGGCCTTTGTGATTCAGGATACCTTGATGTTTGAAAATTTAAAGTTTTTAAATTGGTTGGAAATGATTTCAGAATTCAGCATTTAATGCCCTTTTAAGCAATTTGTTTTACAACGGGAATATGATGTTCTTGTTAGTAGATTCATCTAAACAATGCATTTCATATTCTTGAGCAGGTCAATATATCTTTCTCGGTCTTCTGCTTTTTTTAGGCTCCCATAAAGGGCCGTACACAGCCCTACGACCCCAACTTCTATGACGAAACATATGAATATGGTGGTTTTACCATGATGTTTGAGGAGAGAGGGGGTGCCCGTAGACTTATGGGAGGCTTCCCCATGCGTGGAGGGCGGTCCAGCGGTGGTGACCGTGGCTTTGACCGAATGCCCTCGAGCAGAGGGGGACGGGGACCCATGCCTCCCTCCCGCCGCGATTATGATGAGATGAGCCCCCGCCGAGGTCCCCCGCCCCACCCAAGTAGGGTTGGAAGGGGGAGTGGCCGTGGACGCAACATGCCCATGGGACACCCACACAGAGGGTAAGAAATAAACATAAATGATGTACGGTTTGTCGCGCTCCTGCTTTGCTTTTGCTTTTTCTTGTGCACAAAGTCTTGTCATAAGGCGTGGCCACTTAATTAAGTTAATTGAGTATCATGCAAATGAAGTCTTGTAAGAATTCTCTGTTTTACTGAATACTTCAGTGCAAAATGACTGCATGAATCCACTCATCAGTTTGGAGTTAAGAGGTCTTTTTTTTTATCCTTTTAATCCTGTTTGAAGTGTTTGATATTTTAGACATACAAGATGTACCTCTTCTAGAGCACTTGCTTTTTTGTCCGCCTGCATCTGCATATACAAAGCTTAATCCTTGTTCATTTGCTTATTTTCCATTTAGGTGCATTCTGTTCAGATTCACGAGACTTGCTTTACGTGGCCTTTTATAGAATAAACTGAGTCCAGTGTTCTGCATGTAATCGGTGTCAGACTATGCACCTGTCTTGAAACAGTGGTATTCATGATTATCATTCCATTAAGTGTATGTGCTCATCATTGTATGTCTGGGTGTGTTTGTGTGTGTCTTTTTTCCCATTTACATCTTGCCCACAGAGATGATCGTTACTATGACTCGTACCGTGGCTCAGATGAAAGGTCAAAGTAAGTTTCTGTCCCTAAACCTCTGATTAAATGTCCTAACTAATCTTAACAGGGATACTTTTACATTATGATGATCTGTTGTTTTTTATCACCTGCACTTGCCGCAATATAGGTGCTTTGTAAATTACTGAAGCAACATTTCCTTGTTAATACCATTGGGTGGTGCTTCCTGTTGTGCAGCATTTTACCCTTTGGTCTTTGTTAGGAATGATTTACTAGCTGACAGGTGCTCAGCAGAATTTCTATTCGCTAATGTGACAAATGATTTGGTGGCAGTGTATTCAAATTAAGTTGCAAGTGTTGAGGTATCCCTACATATCCTTTTTTTGCCTTGCCTTATTACTTCATTGTTATAGTTTTTTCTATATGCCTGGTATCTACTTCTTCTGATAACTTGTGAGAAACTAACACTCTTTGTAAACGTTTGCTCTCTTGTCATTTCCCTAACTCTCAATACTTACATCTATAGTGATACATTTTTTTGTTTGTAGTGCACTACCTGCAGTCCCTTACCTTGGTCCTCATTCACCTGCTCACAGTCCACGTATTTAGAGTCCTTTGTAGGGAATTACAGTAAAATTGTATGACAACCTATTTCGTCTTTCCTGTGTTTGTAACCCATTCAATCTGCTATTCCTTCCACACGTAACAGGTTTGAGAGAATACATTTGTTGTGGTGTGTATGAGGGTCATGTGCTGGTGTGAGGCTGACATTTGTCACTTGGGTCCCTTGCAAAATGGCATGCACTCACAAGCTGGCTTGTAATTAGAGAGGATTTTTCTAATATTTACTGTTGCACAAAAATGCAACATTTTGGCAGACTTAAATTAGTTTCTTCTCTTAAGTCCAATTTGCAATAAGAAATTAATAGTTGGAAAAAGAGTCATTTTGGGTGTTGACTGACCATTTAAGAGTTCCAATAAACTGTAAAATGGGAATGTCTGCATTCCACAAAACCAGAAAAATTATATCATGTGTTCTAGGTTTAGTGTCGTTTGTCTACATCTAGATAATGATAAAATAAATGAAATTGATATGGCTGATGCTCAGCTGAATAATTAGTGATTTGACAGCTGATGACATAAATATGTAATACAACATGGCTACAGATAGATGCTGTCAAGCAAAAGTAAAGTAATAAGTTAAGCTGAGGCTGTAGCTTGACATGGTATTAACATCCATGCATGTATGTTCTTCAGGAACAGCAAGAGTACCAAGTAAATCCAAACACATTTCTTCAGCTAATTCCTTTATTTGAGCTAAGTCGTGGGGGGAAAAAAGCAACAGCCCTTGGCTCTGATCATCATCACCACCACCTGTCACTCCTCTCACCATAACACTGTCAGAGCTGTTCCTGTTACTGTGTGGGAAGATGGCTGAGAGGAAATGTGTTTATACTGTAATCTTGCTCAGCGTGTGTGTGCAGTTTGACCTAGACCAGAAATTTTCTTTGGAATGTTGTCAAGCATTTTTTCTAAGCATTTTCTATTTCTTTCCACCCCAACCCACATTTCTCTCTGTGTCTCTCTCTGCCTGTCTCTGCCCCCCCTCCCCGTCAACAGTGACAGAAGAGGCAGACCGGATCGCTATAGCGATAACATGGTTAGTGACCCTTTGCTAAATGCATGCAGCTCTTGTACTAGCATCTCATTGGGTGCCAACATCTTCAGGCTAGCATACTGGTTGGTCCTAGCACTAGACAATATGCTGTGATTGTCCATTGTCCTGTTATGACAATAGCGGTTTATTGACGGTACAACCATCGCTGGTCACTCACGCACATGCATGTACATACACTCATCTGAGTCCTGGCCATGGATCCAAGCTAGTTTTGCCATGGTGTAAACCATCCCACCAAATGACCATAATCACCACAGCCGGAGACACCCCATAATAATCAGCTATAATTGCCCTCTTACTGTGTACTTTTCACGGCCAGCCTGTTTTTCCTGCAAAGAGAGAGAGAGGATGTTGGGGGTGGGGAGGGTGGGGGTGGCCATGGTTCGTTGCTAAGCACTAATAACGCTTTGTTGACAGACTGGAAGGTCTCCCTCTCTCTCTCTCTCCCTCCCTCTCTCTCTCTCCCTCTCTCCCTCTCTGAGAGCTGGCAGGATACTGCCTGCCGTTGCTCAGCAACAGCTTTTTGAATTGCTTGTTGCCCTGGTGACAGCAGCAGCTGAATAGCAGCTGAAAATGGGGGCTGATGGAGATGCAAGGAGAGACGGGAAGGGGGGATGGAGGGAGGGAAGAAGGAGGAGTCTGTCTTGTGGATGAAAACTGGGTGGCTTTTAGTTTAGTCTACTCCATGGACGAGGCTGCTGCATTATCCATACATTTATGCTTACAATCCTTTATCCGTTCATGTGGAGGATGAAAGGAATCGATTGTACAGTATGTAACCCGTCTGTGTCTCTGTTTGTTTCTTACAGAGTGGTGGAGGATATGGTAAGTGCTAAGCTTTATGTTTTTCTGTGACATTATATGGAAGTGGTTGCAAGGATATTAATGTGTCTTAATGTATCTAAAGACTACAGGCCACAGGGCTCTCTCAAAAATGTGTCAAGTATTTTGCCGTTGACATAATAACAAAATCTGTATAATGGTAAACTGGCTGATAGGACACTGCAGCTAACAGTAAGGTGTTGGGGGTATTGGTTTATTACGGCATTGTGCTTTAAAATGGCATGCCATTTTAATTGTGTAGAATTAGTTATATATATGATTCAATAGATGTCTTCAGAAGAGCTTTTTAACATATATAACCGTATTTGAATTTAGTATTAAGCTGGGTAATTTGAATATATATTGTTTACAAATGTCACAGAAATAACTTGTCTTGGTGTTAATCACTGAGTCAGTGTTCTTTCTTTCCTCTCCTGCTCAGACAACAGTTCCTCCTGGGATAGCTACCAGTCAGGTGAGTCTCTACACTTCATCAATCTGTACAATTTTGAAATATTTGCCAAGCCATGTGTGATAATGTTGGCAGCCAAGTATTGATTTTTAGTGCTCTACTTACTTCCCCACTGTGTCCACACTCCCTGCCCCTGGTTGTCTGCTCTGGTTTTCACCTCTCCCTTCCCCCTTGCCATCAGGTGGACGTGGCTCCTATAATGACATGGGTGGCCCAGTCATCACCACACAAGTGACGATCCCTAAAGATGTGAGTAAATGACAGAAACATAAGGACAAACTTGCACACCAAAAAACTAGCTAACAACATAAATGTGTAGACACAATATTCTTCAATACCATATGTGATCATGTTATCTGCACTCATCATCCTTATGACATTTAAATGACAGTTGTGCGTATGTGTGCAGCAGCTAAATGACCAGTACAGTATTCCAGTTGTAGAGACCAATAAGTTGTGTTGTTTTCCCCAAACCAACTTTTTCTGTATGCACCCCACAATTGGCAAGGTCATAGTAGTCATTCAGTGTAATTAATAGAAATCATTTGAACAGTATTCATCTTTTTACATTTACACATTGCATAAAAACGACTAGAATATTTGAATCTAGATCTTCTTGAACATGTCTGTTAGTCATGCATTACTTTGTCTTGTTGTGTCCATCTCCTCTTTTCCTTCCACATTTCTAAGCTACACACCTGTATCTCCAGTGCCTAAAATGTTTCTCTGCCTGCTTGTTTTGTTTTCTCTCTCTCTTTTTTTCCCCATCCCTCTTCTTCTCTTACCCTCCTAACAGCTGGCTGGCTCTATCATTGGTAAGGGAGGCCAGCGGATCAAACAGATCCGCCATGAGTCAGGGGCCTCCATTAAGATCGATGAACCACTGGAAGGTTCTGAGGACCGAATCATTACCATTACCGGCACCCAGGATCAGATCCAGAACGCCCAGTACCTTCTACAGAACAGGCAAGTCTCTTCGTATTACACTGATTTTCCACTTATTAGATGTAGAATTTTTTAATTCAGCATGCTAGTTGTAGTTAAACCATTTTCTCTTCTGAATGAACTCTTTAAGCCCATTAACCTGTATTCTTAGATTGGAACCCTTTTGTAAACCTCCACAAAACTCTTCTATGAGCACTTAACCAAGCCTGAGCTCACATCATTGTTGCATCAATGAGTGTTGCATCATTAAAATTACTCTTATTTACAGTCTTCCAAACTCATGCTAAAAAAGAATTGAAAACACTGAAAAGACACTAATTATCTTTGCCTGTCTTGAAATCTATGGAACCTCATATTATAGATTTTGTTGACTGTAAACGTGTAAATGTTTTTTTCCCCTGAAATTGCATCCTAATACTAGTTAGCCCACTTTTTGTTGGGTTATGCAATTCTGTTGCCTGCTGTCTCTTCTTCACTAACTCCCTTCCTTTCTTCCCCATGCAACCTGCAACTAGTTCAAACCTTCCTCTTACATGAAATGGCTGTGAAGGAGTAGGCAAACTTAATAGCTGTACATATTACATAACATTTTTTGAAAAAGGGTCAATGTGATTGACATGTTTATTTGAATGTCACATTTGTCCACTGAATATTATTAGTAGAAAAATGGAGAGAGAAAAAACAAATGTCTATTTGCCATCTAAGCCGTTTCACTGTGAAGCAGGGAGTGGATTGATTCTTCCCCTGGCTGCTGCTGTGTGGAAGACTAGTGATTTTGTTGTTTTTAGTTAGATCAACCGACAACAAATCACAGTCTGCCAAATAGCACAGGCTCCTCCTCTTCTGTCTCCCTTGGCAACCAGTAGGCACGTATAATACACACTACTTCCTTGTTGATGCTATCCGAGCTTTGCCCGAATGCTAATACAGCTGTAGACCTGCTGCCCTGTCTCATGAGTAGTGTAGTGTTGCCATGGTAACTAAACCTGCCTCCCTCTTCCTTCCTCTCCTCCTCCTTCAGTGTGCTGCACCTGCTTGGACACAAGGACTAACCACACCCCTCGTTTTCCTCCTCCTCCTCCTCCTCCTCTTCCTCGCTCTCCTTCAGCCACTTGTCACATCTTCGCCTTCTCCCTCTCTGCCTGTCTTTCTTACTCGCTGTCTGTCTCTCTTCCCGCTCTGCATCAACATCCTTCTCCTCTCAAGACTTCAACCCACCCACAGTTGCATAGCAATATATTTACCCTGTCATTTGTTTGTGAATTGCATTTTTCTTGTGTATTTTATTTATTTTTCCACTCTTTTTATTTCAGTGTGAAGCAGTACTCTGGTCATTTGCTGTAGACCCAAGAGGCTCAGATTGAAGCAGACACAGATTGCCCTCCCCTTCCTCTCAACCTTTCTGCCCCTGTCCAACACATCCCCTTCAGACTATAATTCTGGATTGTGGGTGTCTTTTTTGAATTTATTTTTGTATTTTTTAATGAAACAAATGTCCAACATTCCTGTGCATAAAAAAAATGTAGATGTTCTGCATTTTGAAGAGTGTAGCCCATTAGTTTATCAGATACATTTTGCTTTTTTCTAACACTCATATATCAAAATATCCTTCAGACTTCTTGCAGACAAAAATAAACATAACCTTTATTTTTTGATGGTTTTGTTTTTTATGACTTTATTTTTTATGTGTCAGTTTGTCTCCATGTGAATCTGTCCTGTGTGTGCGCGCATGTCAGCGTGTGTGGGTTGGTGTGCTTTCTGTTGTCTATATCAGTCCCTTCACTCACAGTTGTATCACATTACCACTCTGTGCAACATGCAGAATGTAAGCTTCTTTTTCTTTTTTTTCTTTTTAAAATCTGTGGGGAGTTTTACCCTTTAGAATGGGTTTTGGGATGTTTACGTTGGGACTCGTGTACACACCAGATACAGGAAAGTTTAATTTCTATGAATATGGTAGTTGTGTGATGAAACAAATCAGAATCATTTGCGTAACCCCTCACACATGGAAACTTGTAGCTAGAAATTTGTTAAGACATTTTAATGGATATTTGACAAATGAAACTGAACTTATCTATTTTGTCCCTGATATTCCCTGTGCTCTACACTTGTTTGCTCTCCATGCTGTAGACTTTACATTGTCAAATTGTAAGACAAATAAAGATGATGCCACTTTTTACTGAACCATTTTTGAATGTTTAATGCTTGGTGAACCTTTGTTTTTGCAGCTGGGACAGTTTTCCTTTCACTGATGGCATTTGGGTCATAAAGCAGACACATTATATTTAAAACCAACACTTTAGATGATTATTATCTGTTAGACTGCAAATGGTATTTTCTTTTAAGTTAAGATTGAGTTTTATCTGACTTCTCATTAAATGGGGTCCAGACGACTCTACGGTGTAGTAGTATGAAGAAATATCATGGAAATAGTTTTTGCCACAAACCTAAATAAATTTAAATTACTATACTATGAAGAAAAGAAAAAATAAACAGCATTTTTTAGGCTTTAAAAGTTACTCAGTTCATGGTGAATCGTCTTCTGTTGGTTCTATCAACCGGCTAATTGATCACCTGTTTTTTCATTAAGAGAGCTTTATTTTGTTCACTTACCTATCATGTGTAGCGCTTTAATTTTTATTTCCTTGGTCGGTCCGGGATGCATTTATAGACCCCACAAGTCGAGTATGATGCAATTTACGAAGTAAATAATTACTTTTGCGTACAGAATGAATACATACGGCCATTGTTTTCCGGTTTCCTCTCCTGGCTTGTTATGATTGGTTCATCAGTCAGTGACGAATCCACAAGCGAGAGTCTGATTGGCTAACAGCTGGAAACCAGGTAGTGGAAGCAACACAACACGAGCTTGCAGAATAGTGTCCATACATTTGTCGGTAAGTGAAGTCCAGCATGGGTTTGCCTATGAATAAATAAGATGTCGCTTAACAGTAGGGTTATATCCGGAGACTATAAGCGTTATTGTTGAGTATGAAAACGTAGAAGCGTCTGTATTAGTGGTAACAAAAAAAAGGTTAGCGGCCAATGTGAAAGCTCAGTCAGGTCTTACTTGCCCTTTGGTCGTCCACATTTACAATGAAAGGTAATAAAGCGAGTCTACAGACTGACAAAACTAGAGTTAAAAAAAAACACAAAACCGCAGGACGTTTATTTTATTTTATTTTTTGACATTTCGAGGTGGAGAGTAAATCATACAACTCAGCAGAGAGAGTAGTTTAAATTAATTTCTCTCAGTTGGCCAGTGTGGTTGTGCATAACTGGCATCATTACACAACCTCTGGACACTAGAAGGATATAATCCTCTTCTCTCTGTTTAAGTAAAGGGGTTGGTCAGGGATGCTTTTGTGTGGCGCCATTGTGCCAAAAAGTTTTTGCTAGAACACTTGTCCTCATGTCTCTGCATTATTTTACTTGCACTGTGCCCTAGATGATAATGAATCCATTTGTTTTTACTGGTTCAAATGGCTTAAACAGACCAGTTCAAATCATATACGGCATAATGTTTTCCATTTTCTCAAAAGTGATTGCAACCCCTACATTGTGGTTGAAATGTTGGGTTATAATTTAAAGATTATAGCTAATATGATAATTGGAAGAGATAGTTTCTGTATTTTATACATAAAATTCACAAGTCAATCATGGTAATATCACTCTAAACATGGATATTAGAAAAACCAAATACATAGAGCCTAAACATCACAAACAATACTATGGTATTGCCTATAATTACCCCAGTAAATGTCATGCCTGAATACGCTGTAGACTGGTAACACCTTTTTTATTTTGTTTTATTCAGGCTCAAGAAATGTTAAAGTTTTGCAAAGATACACTTTTGCTGTTACCATAGACATAATTCTTATGTATTTGCAGGTTATTTTTGGTAGATGGTTACTTTTTGGCACAGCAACGGGTTTTTATGTCCGTGCACTTACCTCCTAGTTATGAAACACAAGATGAGAGAATAGTTTAACCCTGGAAACACTGTAGAAGGAGTTTTGAAACCAGTACAAATCTTCAAAACTTTATTCCAAAGCACCATCATTACTTTCGAGCTACCTTGAATCCTCATTCTAGGCTTACTTTTTAAAAATAAATGTTCTTGCCGTGTTACATCTCTTCCATCTTGATTATGTTTTTTCATTGTGAGCTGCATAATAAAGCAGGGAGATCATCTTTAAAATGCCACTTCCCCAGAGATGTATGAAGGATATTGGGGTTTTAGTATGAAAAAGGCACACTGCACCCACCCATGTATGATCATAGGAGCTGCTCCTGATGTCTGTATGTTTTGAACTACAAATTAATATGCTTGAAAATGCCAAAAAAAAAAAAAAAAACATAATTACTTTGAGAGTTACATCCTCATAGTCATCTAGGCTTTTCTGGCAAACATATTCCTATTTATGCATGCTTGTGTGCCCGCATGTGTTGTTTCAGTTGCATTTCTGCTCCGTGCAGTATCCATCATGGAAGCACCTACGTTTCCTCGTGAGTCTGGCCAGTTCATAGCACAGCGGAGTCGAGATGTGTTTGTGGAGGAAGCAGGAGTGCAGAAGGTGGCAGAGATGCTTTATGCTCTCCGACATAGCGACGATCTGACTGCAAGTGGCTGGAAGAAGGCAAATCCATTGGCCCCAGCACCCACCTCTGACCAGGGGAGTTTGTCTGCGCTCAGCACCACGCAGAGTGCTGTATTATTTGTCATATTATACATAAGTAGTGAACCACATCCTACATGGAGGATTTTGTTCACTACAAAAGCAGAGGACAACAGTACTGCAATAATAATCAGTTGTAGGGGGGTTGTCTGAGTGACTCACTCATGGAGAGAGACCTCAAAATGATGCACAAATGAATTACCCACACCACTAACCCCGGTTAATAATATGGGCATGATAACGGAGAGAGATTTTAGATGATTTGGAATTTGGCATTGTTTAGTGTTTCTACATTTCAGTAATTTTGCAGAGACAATTAATTGTATCTTATGACATTTAGGAATAGAGATTATACTTATTTATCAAGCAGAAATGCCAGTTATTTCATGGTTGCAACTTATCAGTTCTGTAAGAATATTATACTTTTCTGTGTTTTATATGATTATAAGCTGAATATCTTTGGCTGTTAGCTTAAAAAGGACATTTTGGCTTTAAGAATTTGAGCATTTTTTTTACTCTCTCGTGACATTCAAATGATTGATCAGCAAAAATAATCTGAGGGTCAATCAGTAATGAAGAAAATCAGCCCTAGTTAAAAATGGTATTTTATACTGGGTTAAAATATTAGTCAAAAAATCAAATCTTTAAATAAAAATTGAGAAACTCTCAGTACATGATCATCTTGGGTGACCGCTACACTGTTCAATAAAAACTGTCCAAGAAATGATAAAAAGCACAATGATTGGGGGGAAAAATTCAATCCTAGACGTCAGTTATTAATGGCCATCATCAAGTTTATGCAGACATCAGGAAATTAAAAACTGGATGTCTGCATTCATAAGTGTCCATCCCTCAGTGGCACATTGAGAAATGTAGCAAAAGAAAATGGAGTTCAAGGTGGAGAAACCCTTTCGTTTTTCTTCAGACCATCATGTATTATAGCACATTAACTGTGTGCTTTCTCACAGCAAGGTTTAATTTTATTGCATTTTATCCTTCTTTCTTAATCATTTGTATATTTCAACACTACAGGCATTGAACTGGGTGTTTGTGGTTGACACCATGAACTTTTCCTTTTGGCCAGAGAAAGAAACTCAACAGTGTGAGGTGACTTATAAAGGAACGACGTACACGGGCTACATGACTCTGTGTGCTGCCATCACAAGGGCCATGGAGGAAGGTGAGAGCACATTTTTCATTTATTTTACTCAATAGTACATTGAATTACCTTTCCCACAGCTAATGCATTTATTTGCTGGACAGGATTTTTACAATATGCATAAAAGGTGCTAGAAAATAAACCATACTCTAGTCTAGAAATCAAACAGTCTAGGAGATGGAAATGTTGAATTATAATATATAACTTTGCAGTAAAGGTAAGGCCATGCTAGAGTTTTGACTTTTTGTTAGCTTGGACTCTACAGAAAAAAAATTATATGTTGATGTCTCTTTTTGTTCCTCTATGCTGTGTGATTTTTTTTAAACGCTAGTTATTGTGTATGTGCCCTTTTCTTGAACTTGCACTGCTGGGAAATTGCTTGTAGCTCTGCATGCGCCCGTGCATCATTTATAATTAGCATGAATGACTCCGGATATGAATCAATTATGTCTCATATGGTATAGTGCTCTCAATGTGTGGTCGCTGTGGCCTTTATAATTACAAGAGATTCTCTCAGAAAGGCACAGGTAGCTTTCCTCCGGAGTGTGACTCTCAAGGGTTGACAGCGTGAGATCAGAACAGATTATGTCTTTCAAGCCTCTTGCGAAAAATGGCCACCGCAGTGTTATATTCTTGTTATTACAGCACATTATAACTTCATAACTTAGTAGCCTTGAGAGTCCTCCTACTCTCCAGTACTTCCTGTCTAAAGATAAATCCTCCTAGCTGCTTCTCTTCTCTACACTCCACAGGTATACCCATTACTGATCCAAAGTACTTCTCTCAGATAAGTGTGGAGGAGTTGGGTCATGTCCTTCGATCAGACAATGAAACACCCATGCCGATGCTTCAGGAGCGCCACCAGGTTCTAACATTATCATGATAATATGCAACAGCTGTGGTAATAGGGAAGTAATGATTCACTTAATCTGTAGGTCACCTGCAGTAATGTTGCTTTAGTATCAGTCCAGTGATGAAAAGGATGTTTTAAGATTTTGCCTCAAATTTTCACTTCCCGTTTAAACGTGTACAAAAGTATAATTATTTGACATTTGACAACCTTCTCAGCAGTTATAGTGCACAAAACAAGCTTTTCATGTAAAGACAGCTGTCTTGAGTATCATCTCAACTCAGTACTGAACACAGAAGGTGCATGATTTAAAAGCCAATGTGCTGTTACATCATGCACTGTACACACAAGTGTCATCCTATGTTCTGTCATGTTCATATAGGGCAGTTCGATACATGTGCATTTGTGTCTGTCTTTGTATGAATGTTCCACCTTAAATAACACGACCATTTACTGATATGTTATTTCTTTCAGCGTCGTCCTGCATATGTTTTTGATTTTAAATCAGAAAACTCATAGTAAAAATATTTGTTTACCAGTGTTGCATTCCTTTTATAAGTGGAAATTTAAAGTATGCAGCTCTTTGCTTCTTTGTTAATTTTGAACAAATCACGTACCAAATCTTTCGAACAAGGTGCTGACTGAAGGCGGCCATGTGCTGCAGGATCATGGTGGAAGCTTCCGGAGTTTTATCAGCCAAGCCGGAAACGACGCGCGGAAGATGGTGGAGCTTATTGTGCAGAAGATTCCTTCCTACAAGGACGAAGCTACATATGAGGTTAGAGTTTCATCTGTCGCAACGTTGTGGGATGATTTATTTTTGGAAATGTGCAGGGAAATTGTCTCACACAGATGCCCTGTGTTTGCTGTAACGTTTTAGGTTTGCAGAAATGTTGTCTAGCTGTCGAGTTGTTACAGGAACATAGAAGGAGTAAATCTTTTTACCACATTTTAGTTACTAAACTAAAATGTTATTGTAACTTCTAAAATATTCAAGCTGTTTATCTTCTTCATACTATATAGCTGAAACAAGCGCTTGCTTCACCTTTTCTTTCTAATTTATTGTACAATGAATCTAAGACATCTTGACAGCATATAGGAGGCATATGTGATCTGAGATAAATGTATGCATTTGGAGGACTAAATTGTGATGTGAGAGTTCCACCTTCTGGCCAAAGACAGTGTGGCAAGTTTTTAATGCGCTCTTCATATTATTCAACCAGTGAAGGATCAAATTATACTCTGTTTTTACAATATTTTGCACATAATGTACATTGCTGCTATGATGTTATCTTTGCGTAAGAATATCTGTGAAGTAATAAATAGTAATGGCTTCAAAACAGATCAACAGATGGTCATGCACAGTTATTAGGCAACTGAATATTCTGACCCCAATGTTATTTATATGCACATTTTCCAACTCAAAACTTAATCCTTACTCTTAATCATTTTAAGGTGTTTGTTTAATGATGGAGCCTAAAGTGATTACCACCTTATACTGAGGTGTGTATAAGTGTTAGGCAGCTTCATTTCCTCAGGTTAAATGGGACAAAAAGAGAGATTTAACTGACACAGTCAAAAACTGTAAGAAAAAAGAAAAGATTTACAGACAAATTCTTTAAAAAAAACTACTGAGGTGTGACCACAGGATAACCAAATGTCTTGTTGGAAAATAATAAACAAGGTCTCAAAAATAAAAAGGTGCAAATTAACTGCAAAAGACTTGTGGAAAAATTAAACATGAAGCCACCAGGAACCCGTTGTCCTTCACACACCCATTGAATTTCAGAACTGCAACCTACGTGCCAATGTGTCAAGTGCTCAAAAACATAGCAAAGGTAAAGAATAGGTTATTGCATGACGCACCCCAGATTAAGCACTCGCAGAATCCAAGAATTCTATCTCACAGCTGTAAATCTGGTAAGAGACCAACTGATAAGATAAGAAGCAAAACCGTGTACCAGGTAACAAACCGGACAACGTTTAACGCCAACAAAGAATTGAATGCCCTCTTGGACACAACAGGAAATGTCTCCCACGTCTCAGAAGAATCGATTAGAGCTCAGACTATCAGTTCTTTGCCTTGCCAGACCTCTTCACAGCAGAGGATGGCGTCTATGCTATGACCTCCTGACCCTCCTCACCTCCAAATAATAAGAACTTTAATACATCGGAATGAACCTGATGTATAAAATTAAGAAACTCACTGGAATTGTGACCGAAAATCTGCACTCAATAATCCGAGGCAGTCAGTCATACCGGTACAGGACTGGTATTAAACACCTTGGAATCGGAGTGTGTGGGAAAGACCTCAAAGATGACTGAATAATAACCTGCCCCATTCCTTACTTGACTTAAATCCATTGAAAATGTGACATATAGGCAGTTTGTGGTTGCGACTTTGGCTAAATTTGATAGTCAACAGACGAAGAAACCAAGAAATGTCATTTAATTATCATTTTGTGTTACTCATTTGTTATTCTTAGTCTAAAAATTGAGAATAAACAAATGAGCTTCAATACCATTTTGGACTGACAGAGGAATAATTTGTGTAATAATTATGCACACAGTGTGGTGTTGCCCTTCTGTTTGTTTCAGGGGAAGAGAATTTCATTCTACAAGCGAGCTCAGATCCTGGTGGCAGATTTCTGGGGCGTCATGGAGGCCAGAGGACACGGAGACATCATTAATATGGACTGGCTCACCATGTTTGCTGACTACAGGGTTCCTCAGGCGCTTGTCCACCTAGGAGCACTACGATACTCTGACACACTGATGCAGACACTGAAGAACGGTGAGACAGGAGTGTGTGTGTGTGTGTGTGTGTGTGTTTGTGTGGGTGTGTGTGTGGTTGTGTGGGTGTGTGGT
>OMNN01006784.1:3701-14657 GCA_900302755.1 Chromis chromis
CTCTCCGATGCTGTACACGAACCCGTGGTCGTCGATGCACCACTTCCCCCGGTAGTCCCCGAACTCGTAGTCCAGGTCGGTTTTGGAGGAGGAGTACTCCGCCGCCACCGCGAGTTCCACGACGCGCCCCGGACTGCGCAGCAGCGGCGGCAGCATCAACAGGGCGACGGGGAGACAGCTGAGGTTAAGCATGGTGAACAGGTTAGTGTCCGACTCTGGCCGTGTGCGCGTCCGCTGCGCTCCGGTGAGCTTCTCCTCCCACTTGCCAGGAGCGCCGGTGACGCCCATCCACGCGCGTCAGCCCGGACTGTCAGTGATGAGCCAAGTCTTAATCTCAGCCTGTTGGCACAAGTTCAGCAACATATATTCAGCTCAGAACTGGGCCACTTGGTCTGCGTTCTGAGGAGAGAAGGTCAAGAAAAATGGTAGTCTGGATTGTTTATGCGCACAATCACGCACTTAGGATCCTGCTGGTAACACCAAACTGCTTGTGACAAAAAACATCACCACATGAGTGCAACATAGAAAAGAAAGAAAGAAAGAAGACAAAACCTGAACAACCAATAAGTAGAGATGCGTCTGCTGGAGACGACACTTGAGAGAAAAGGCCACCACATGCTAAAGTTCTCTGGCGCACCAAATAATGTCCAAGCCTCATGTTGTGTTCACTTCAGGTTAAACAATGTAGTGTTCCCGTTCCATTAAGATTTATAAAAACTGTAATAAAACATGTATTATCACTATTTGTTGTGTTATATTTATAAGTTCTTGTGAACATTACAAGTTTTGAACTTCTATTTGTTATTTATGGCCTGTATGTCTCTTTGATCTGAGCTTATAAATCTTGAAGTTGAGTTCTAAAAAACATAATTTCTGCATTATTTTGACTATAAGAAATAATTGAAACATAGTCTATCATAGACTACTTTGGGTCAAAGTTACCAAGGACATTTGTTTTGAAACCATTTAATATTTTTATAGTTACATAATGAAACATCATGAAAAATTGTCCAACCAGACTACTAAATTACAGATTGACTATATAAAAAAAAAACAGGCCCAAACTAAATAATGTACTTATCATCTATTAGTATTTTTATTAATGGTAATTAGTTTTATCAATTTATTTTTTACATTTGACTGTAAAATTCCATTAGTTTCATTGTATTTAAATAAGCGAAAAAATAATCATTATTTCACAGATATTTGTTATTTGAAAGAAAATTATGTATATTAAGGATTTAAAAAGTAATTTTTTTTTAAACTTCTGCTACAGATTTTCCCTGTTTTATGAAATTATATATAATAATTTAGTAAAACAGGGAAAATCTACAAAAAAATAAAATCACAGAAAAATGTATTAATTTATTTACATGTTCTGAACACACCAATTAATCTGCTCAGAATTCAGAAGACAAAAAATACGCTCCGGAAACACAACTTGCTGGAGATGTATCATGCTTTTGAGTTTATTATCATTAAATAGATTTTATAATTTATTATCATTATTGGCGTTGCTTAAAACTGTAATGTGATGACGACATGCAGTAGACAGTCAAGTTTTCATATGTGGTATAAACTATAAAGACATTTTGTCCACAATCCAAAGAAGATCTGATTTCAGCTGTGATCCCAATATGTTTAAACATAAATCAGGCAGGGCGCCCTGATAGCCTAGCGGTTATGTCGCGTGACCAATGTGCAGAGCAGTAGCGGCTGTGCCGGGTTCGAGTCTGACCTTGGCCATTTACCGCATGTCCTTCCCCACTCTCTCCCATTTCCACTGTTCTGTCCTCTCTAAATGAGGCCAAAAATAAATAAAAACATAAATCAAACAACACTTTTTGTACATTTAGTGTTCTACATTAGCACCTACCATCAGGAAAATGTCTGTCACTAACCTCATGGTTTTCTACTCCGTGTTCAAATACAGCGAATCAGTTTCTATTGTTTTTAATCACTATGTTTAAAGTTGTGTAGAGTGGAAAATTATATCAATATTGTCTTGGCCACTTTTCTAGCAGTGAGAGCAGGAGCAGGGGAGGAGCCAAGAGTTTTGGAGCTATAACAGAATTATGTTACCAAACCTTTTACGCTCTTATTACCATAAGTGACTTATAAAATAAAAAAATTAAAATAAAAGCCAATTTCTGAAATCAGGACTAAATTATCCAACACTACCTGCTGCTGTAGCAGAGAACAACTCAACACAGCCACCCACAGACTGAGAAATCACTTTTATTTGGATAGATAAGTTCAGACAGTACAAAAGAAAGATGCAAAAAACAGGCATATTACTAAAAACAGTCCAATTCAAGTAAGAAAACAGTCCTTTAAATGCATAAGTGAGGTTACCTTTGGATGAGGGTAGCCTGTGCATTTCTCTGGTGAAGTTAAATGCTTGTGATGCCAGCAGGAATATGCAGTCTAAAGGAGGAACGTAGTCTTTAAAAACACAAAATAAAATAAAAAAAACAGCCTGGACTGGTAGAGAAGCTTACAGATCAAAAACGCTAACTGAGCTGGTGTCAGTTCTTTCTACATAAACATGATGAATACAGGGGAACAAACGTCTGTCGACTTTTTCTATTCAATGCAAGTCATTTCATCATCTGCAGATTTTAAAAAGCACCTTGAATACGAGCCATTAATTTTTGAGTTTCTTGTGAATCTCATGCGTTTCGTCCTGCACGTGAAGTTCAAATAAGTTTGGCTCCAGTACTTTAGCACTTCCTCAAATCCTTGCAGGAGTGTGGTTAGTATTTGCATGCAGAATGTGGGTAATAAATTAAAACGTGGCCTCGTCCACAATGATTTCAATCATTTCCACTAGCAGGAGATGAGTCAAACTGAGGGCATAATAGAAACAGCATCTGATTCAGGATTACAGGTTTAATACCAAGGCTGAGTTGGATTATATTTGTCTAAAAGGTTCCACTAGATCTCTAAAAACACAAAGTAACAGTAGTTGTTTTGTAAATCACACAAACTAGAAAATTCTGAGGTTTTACACGGGAGAGGGGGGAAGGTTGAGGTCCTTTCATGCGAGGTGGCCCTTTATTACCAGAACACGCTGTGCAGTCGGAGAAGTCAGTTTCCTGACATGATTTCTGTCATAAAACCCCTCGAGTTGGCAGCAGTGGTCAAGAATATATAAAGGCTGATTTAAGGACATCAGGACTGAGGAATATACACGTGTACTCATTTCAGCCACATCCAGAAGTATTACACAGTGAGTTATCTGAGGTTTTCTTTTGAACTATGTAGACGAGGAAGAGCCATCAGCGTAGCTTCTCCCTACAGTTAACTCTAAAATCACTTCATCCTGGTGTTTACGATGTGTCAGAACAATAACACAAGTGATGTTGCAGGTACTGAGCGTCCCTCTCACAGTAGCAGGAATTAAAGCTGAAACAATTAGTCTAATGATGTTCTGATAATCAATTCATGAGTTTGATCAAATTTAAGAAAAAGAGTGAAAAAATGCCACGTTCTCTCGTTTTAGCCCCGTAAATGTGAGAATTTGCTGCTTTCCTCTGTCCCACATCGTCAACAGAATAGCTTTAAATATCAACAAACATGAGCTATTTTAAGATCTCTCCTTCGGCTTTGGGAAGTCACATTTTCACTATTTTTAACACTTTTAGATAATCATCACAATCAATCCACATGTGGGATTAATTTTAACTTCTTAGCCTGTCCATTATTTCTAATGTTGAGGATGCAAACCCTGTCGACCAGAATCTATGTGAGGATTAGTATATGGATTTTTAGAAAGCATGCAGGAGCACAGAGTAGCAACCGTGATGTCAGGTGTCGAGTTAGATACTTGTATATGATGTCCAAGCAGTCAGTGGGGTTACTGCTGACCCACTACCATTTAACAGCCCTGTGGCATCCTGTGTGTCAGTATCGGACTATGTTTGACTACAAAAACCCATCAAGTGACAGGATTAGAAAAAAGGAATGGCTTGTACAATGCCTGGAGCGCTATGTCAAATTTTATTCTCTTTGGTGATGTTCCAGTTAACTCGCTCACATTATCAAACCAGGCATGCTGACTAAGGTTAAAGGAAACATACACAGATTTAAGGGAAATCCTAATTTCCCAGACGTTCAGTGCAGCTACAAGAAGCTGGATGATAAAAACCCTACATCACTCCTGTATGAAAGACATGTTAACTATTTATTGACCTCACTAACAGACCCTCGGCCATTTGATGCTTCTCATTCCCGATTATATTTATGACAGAGTCCCACTTCATCTGCACCTGCTGCACAACTACATCTCCATCCAGAGGTGGAGAGCTGCAGCACAGGGAGCACTTCTACAGCTACCACTGAGTGTCTAACACTATTACATATCATACTGTTGGCTGCTCTGGCTGGAGGGTAGTAGCTGTGGTGGAGGAGGGGCTGGTTCTTCTGAGGCAGGGGGAGGTGCTGCAGCCACATTAGGGTTAGCGGCACTGGAGTTGGCCTCCGAGCCCACGGGAGGGTCTGGGGTGGGGGCGGCTGCTGCTGCTGCTGCTGCTGCTGCTGCTGTAGGGGTGCTGTTGTCTGAGGGTGGAGGGGGCATGCTATTGCTGTTACTACTGCTGCTATCATCACTGGGGGCACTGCTGCCAGGGGTGCTGCTCTCCCTGGGGGGCTCAGGAGGAGGGGTTGCTTTATCAGAGGCAGAAGAGGGAGGATCAGATGGAGGAGGTGGAGCAGACTGCGAATCAGAGGGAGGCTCTGCAGGCGCTGCCTCATCTGGAGAGGAATGATGACACAGAGATTTAGAGTGACATAAGTCGCATAGGTGGTAATGGTGTACATACTGGGGACTATTTCAGTAGATACTAAAGCTGCAGTAGGCAGTAGTACTGTAATGTGAATTTAGTATACCATTAAACACCTAATACATGCAGAATAAAACCATCAACCACCATTTTTAAGTGCAGTTCTTGACTTAACCTTGATTTAAGATCTCAATTAAAACCCAAACAAAAGTGAAAAACACTTCAAACATCAAATCAGCATTATGTTGGTGCAGGTACCTGTCTCCATTGGTGTGGGCTTGTCCTCCTCCTTGGTCCCTGAGGTGGGGTTAGCTGTGCTGCTAGCATTAGCACTGCTCTGCTCTGCACTTTTGTTTGCAGCAGCCTCTTGTTGCTGCTGTTGCTGCTGAGCAGCTTTCTCTGCCTGCTCGGCTGCCTCGCGCTCCCTCTCTTCCGCTCGGCGCCTTGCCGCCTCCTCAGCAGCAGCCATCTCTGCTGCTAGCTTCTCCATGTCCACCTCAACCTTCTGACTGCACAACTGGAGAGACAGGAAGCAATGGTTTTAACAACACTCAGCTCTCCATTGGTAGCATGCTACATGGTAGAATGAATGTAAAGCCAAAGGAGCAGGACCAAGACAGGTTCACAAATTAATCTAAATAAAATAGTGAAAAGCTCCTTTTGTTCTTTATAACACAATGAATTCTAAAATGTTATATTTGTAGATGAGTTATAAAGCACTTTATGTTCAAGTCCATAATACGGCTGCACATTATCTTAAATGGAAGCTTAGCTTTATGGGAATGAAGACACTGCACAAACTACACTCTCAGGTGTCTCTACGTAAATAAGTATTGCTGTACCCGTTTCAGTTCAGTGTTGAATGAGTCAGTGGTCTCCAGAAAACGTCTTTTCTTGTCTTGGTGGCGATCCTCGATCTGCAGAAGTTCTGCCTCCAGCTTCCTCTGTAATCACCAAAAGATATAAGTGAAACATGATTGCATCTCTAAGCATGAACAGTATCCTCTCCAAAACCAAGGCTACCAAGTAGGCGCCAGTTCACATATTCTCTGGACATAAATGTAAAAGATTATGTCTTGCCAACCTACCTGGTGCACCATTAGAGACTGGACCTGTCTCTTGAGGACCTGCATGCGGGCGGTGGTGACCACCGAGCGGACATCAGGCACCACAATCTCACTGAGGATGTCACTGATGAGCCGGTGATTCCTCTGGAAGCGAGCAGCTGCGGTGTGCTTCACTGAAAAACCATCATCGTAGTCTGGATATAGGGAACAAGACGTGGTTAGTAGACCGTCATGAGGGAGGAGTGGAGCAGACTAGGTGGTTACTTTTACACCTGCTCTGAAGATGTTCCAAGTGTTCATAACTAAAACAAATTCAACAAACACTGTACTTTCAGTGTTTTATAGCACCACCTACATTCACATTTTGAAGCTATAATTTAACATCTCAGATACCTTAACTGATGGCATTTAAACTTGATTTTCTAATGTAAACTTGCCATCAGGGTCTTCAGCAGGCTGAATGCTCATGTACGGCTCTCCTTTATCCATACGACTTTGCCTCTGCCTGCTCTCCTCCTCCATCGCCGCCTCGGCCCTGTTTTTGGCGTTGACGTAGGCCAGGTAGGCAGGCGAGTTGTGGTAGGCCTTCAAAGAGTCATTGTACTCGATCTGTGAGGGGGAGAGAGGAAATGCAAATAAGAAGTTGAGGGAGATGATACCACTTCCTTTCCTAATGTTACATGCAATTCTGATTTTAGTCTGGATTCTCATTGTGAAGAGTGTTCTGATGATTAACAAGACAACGCACTCAAAATACATGCTTTGATTATCACACCCCCTATATTTGTATCTTATAGGGTGGTGCCTGAGTTCCTCCACCCTCCCCATTCCTATGCATCCACCAGGGCCCTGTTCCCCCTAATCTACCAATGTTACTGAATGACTTGTTAATTTATTTGCTTATGTATTCAACACAAGCAAGGATGTTAATTGTTAGCCCATTTGAGGTTCAACTACATCAAGTTATGATGAAGAACACGCATTTAAGTGGGACTTTAGATAAGTTACCCACTCATACAGGATAAAAAAAAAAGATCAAGCCTTAATAAAATCGGTACCAGTTTAAAAGAACCAATTCTGATTTAGTATGAAACACCATGAGCTCAATGAAGATTTTCAGGCCGTTAAAAGATTAATGACTGCAGAAAACATATGAAACGCCTCATCCGAACACAAAAAAATATGGAATGTATTTGCACTGGGAAAAAAGTAAGGATAAACTGAAGTAAACTTATGATCCATCTGTGCATTATACCTAAATTAAACTTTGAGTCACTGTCTATGGCATTGAAATATGCTGAATTTCAAACTACATCTGCATTCATCACCATAATGGAACCACCAAAGAACAATACTAAACAATATTTACAACAACAGTGCTGAAATACAGATAAAATAAAGTGCACAGCTATGAATACACTGTCAAAGTACATGCACAACTCAACCAATCATATAAAAGATGATCATGCTTTTGACTCTCCACTAGTGCTGGTTTAAATTCAAAGCAGGGACTCAGGCGTACTCAAAATAATATCGTTTAAAATTAGCAAATCAATCCTGTAACTGCATGCGAATTTAAAGGGGTTTTCAAGTCTGAATTAGTTAAGCCAAAATCGGAATAAAGGGTCCTCTTCATCACTAAATTGTGTTTTGTTCTCACAAAACCTGGAATGTATATCACTTTGCATGTCAGAACAAGACAAATATCTACAACTAACACAAATTAATAGATTGACTACAAATCTTTCTTTTGGTGTTGGTTACTTGAGACACTTCCTGCAGCTCACCTTCTCAGCTTCATACTCATTTAGGTAGTCCTGCTTCTCTTCATCGGTCAGGTCCCTCCACATTCCTCCAATAATCTTTCCAATCTCCCAGAGCTTGAGGTCCGGGTTGGATGCTTTCACTTGGTCCCATACCTTACCCACACGCACACAAACACACCAACATTAACTCACAACAGGTCAACCCAAGCCAACTGTAACGTTACTACAAGACAGTGAAGGAAATAAAGGAGGAAAAGTGCAGAGGAAAGAAACAGCTCCCAAGATGATGCATCTAACTGGATGGAAGTACTAACTGGCATTAAAGTATAGACTATTTACTATTGCAAATGATGAAATGGGATGATGTATTTCTATGGATAGAATCTATGGTTTTAAGCCAGCGCAGATTCTTAGAGTAGATTTTGTGTTTGAGCAGCATTCAAGGTTAAAATAACAGCTCTGAAACAGCAGAAAAGCAGGGGAGAGATGAGCTTTTAAAGGGGAAAATAAAGAGGCAGGAGCAGACCGTCCTTGCGAATGAAACTTAAAGAGATGTTGTAATTTCTCTTTAGTGTTGACAAACACAGGAGGCTACTGTGAGCCAACAGAATAAGAGAGTGGAGAGTCTCCACTAGGTGGTTGAGGTGGTGGTGAGGCGTCATGGCTTGGCTGTTTCCCACCCTCAAACCCCTGCCAACTTTTCAGGGGATGGGAGGACAAGCAGTAAAAGCAGACACCGTGGATGGGTGTCTTACCTTCCTGCTTACCTTCCGGCTGTACCGCATGTATGGCATCAGGGGCTTGTCTGGAGGCTTGGGAGGCTTCGGGACGGTGATGCCCGTGGAGTTCTGTGGAAAAAAGAGAAGAGAAGGGGGACAAAGAAGGGGAGGAAAGTATGAATAGGGATGTAGATGTAGGGGAAATAAGCAAATAAGGGGAAGGTCAAGAGAGAGGAAAGAAAAACAAAATTAAAACCATCATAAAACATCAGTTGATTTTGGTCAGATCATAGTGAGGCTTGTGTAAAAGGTAAAACAAGAGGTGTAAACATGACAATACATAAACACAGTCAGGAACACTAAAGCATTCCTGAATGCTTTTTCACAAAAGGGATAAAAGCGCTTTTGCGTTTCAATTCATTTATGTGCATTTATAGATATATAATTTTTAGAGGCCAACACTTGCATGGCTTTACACAGAGGCATTTTAGAGACTGTGAAAAAAAATAACCAAGCGATTGAAAGTGAAATTGTGTCTGCTTAGAGCTTTGCCTGGCTGTTGTGAGTGTGCATCTCTACCTCTCCCACAAAAATGATACTCCTCGATCACACACTTTGAAACTGACACGTTTGTTAAACAACTAAATTTAATCTACTCAAAGTTGTTGCTGCTTTAAGGACAAAACTAATGAATTAATTACAATTGCATACTATTAATAAGTTCATTAATAGTATCGAGTTGTCCAAGAACAACTTATTGGCCAAAACAGAGCTGTTAGCATCATGCACAAAGCCCAGCTGTGGTTGAGTTCACTATATGCCTGGGAAAACGATGGTGGCCATTGCAAAAAAAAATAAAGTGAGGCAATAAATGAGACGCAAGTGCAAAACTGAGAACGGTCCCTTTGTCTCATCTGAAGCCCACATAAATGCCAAATGAACCTCTATATATGCCCATACTCATATTCTATTGTCTCTGTTCAAATGCTTTATTCATTGTCTACTTATCACCCACTTAAAAAGGTAGAAACAAATCTTGTTACAATCATATTTTCCCCACAGCCTCTGCTTTAGTCCCATCTCCTAAGCCTTTCTTATAATCCTATCCTTCCCCTTCTCATACCAGTGTCCCTATACTGAATCCAAGACATCTTCTTACTACTACCCTCCCTCTTATCCTGAACCCCATACACTTTTCTGTTGTTTTTTCCAAATCCCTCCATCAATTCATTACCCTGCTGGAGCCTCCGGAGCTCCCTCCCAGCCGGAGGTTGTTGTAGGCCAGATGGCTGTAAGGGTTGTAGCCCACAAACCCTGGGGTGGAAGGCATTTGCTGATGGAAGACAAATGAGACAAAACACGAATGAGAAATGGCTCACAAACAAGAGGAGGAAGAGGGATAAACATAAATAAGTGAAAAGGAAGGGAATACATGAAAATATATGTTGATTTTTTTAATTATTTTTTTTGCTTGTTTGTTTTCCATGACCTCATCATGCAAGGCAAAAAAACTCAACTGGCCGGCAGGCCGGCATTCAGAATGAGTGCACAACATGTGAATGCTGCTTGTAAATCAAGTTCACGTTACTCCTTATAAAGCACAAATTGCATTTACCCATGTCTCTGCACCACTACATTTCAGCTTTACACAATGTTGTGCCCTGCTGCTGAATGTAAGGAAATGAAAAGCATTAAAACAAGCATGTTGACCCTCTAACTGCACACATATGTCTGCTAACATTAGAAGTGCCAGACCAAAATTTCGTGTCAAGGTTTAAGTTCCTAAATCAGATTTCAAACAAACTTGTTCCCCCTTAGCAGTAATGTTTAATAACCCTATTTGTGAGAGACCTCAAACAAGTAGTGGCATGACAGGAAAAAGCAGGAGTGAAAGCGATGATGGAGAGCTGAACGAGATTTGTGGCAACCTCAGTGTGTTTAGACAGAGAGAAAGAAATTAAAGGAGAGCAAGAAAGAAAGAGTGTAAAGAACTAACATGGCCCTTGGCCACTAAACAACAACTGCTAAGATTGGAGCTGAGAGTTGGACACTTACTGTTGTTGGGGCCGGGGGAGGGGGAGGGGCGTAGGATGGGCGTTCTGTAAAAAACAAAACATTACTGTTAGTCAGCTGTTACATCAACCCCGTATGTAATTGACATATTTTACACCTATTGCAGTTTTGCTTTAAGTCTATTTTCATGAGTTTCACACACATAGCTACAGTGAATGTATACCGGGTCTTCCAAAACATGGCCTACAGTTCAAAACAGTTCCTAAAGGCATTTTGTGTAGACCTTGGGTGCCCAATCCTGGTCCTCGAGGGCCACTATCCTGCATGTTTTAGATGTTTCCCTCTTCCAACACACCTGATCCAAATGATCAGCTCATCATCAAGCTCTGTAGAAGCCTGTTAACGATCCTGATCATTTGAATCAGGTATGTTGGAAGAGGGAAACATCTAAAACATGCTATAGAGTCAGTGGTTGCCGTATTTCAGATCCACTCTGTATTATATGGTGTGTTTTCATCTGCTGTTCCTCTTTCCATCCTGCAGCTACAGTCGCTGGTTGTGTCGAGCGAGAGCAGAGGATCTGTCGGACATCGCAGCGCTGAAAGCC
>OMNN01006787.1:2130-14076 GCA_900302755.1 Chromis chromis
CCTTAAACGTCTTTTTTATTATTCTTCCTAACCTCCTCAGACAGAATGATATCAAACAGAACAATGAGCGCTTCTAAAATATAATGATGATTATAAGACATAAGACACCTGTGATACTGAGGATGGCGGTTTGACAGTTGCTTAATTATCACCACTTCTAAGGAGCATCAATAGTTTTGTCATTTTTATAGAAAAAGCCAAAAACCCTTTAATATAAATCTGACATTGTAACTATAAACTATAAACAACCTTAATGAGCATTTTTCTTTAATTATTTGATTTGTTCTTATTTAAAGTCTGGTGCTATATACTGTTGTGTTTATATAAACCTCTACTGCATTCTCAACTACCCGATGAAAGAAAGGTACTTTTTCCCAGTCTGCTAATGGTAGATCATAGTGGGAAATATTTCCACTTTCACAGAGCCATAAAGTCCACATAAGGAAGATAAAGGGGTGGTGGTGGCGGCATTAATAACAAACAGGCCTTTCATCCAAGAGACGGGGGTTTGTGTCCATGTGGGACCAATTATTCTTTGACTTAAGTTTAGTTTTGACTCACTGTTTGGTTAAAGTTTAGGAAAATATTACAGTCTGGGTAAAATAGGACCCAATATGTTTGAAGCTTCTCCTCCATCTTCAGAGTTACCAGGGTAGTGAGTCCTGCCACATCTAATATATGATTGGTTGGCATACTGTGATTGTCACAAAGAAATGCACTTCAGTTGTGTAGGAAGATAATATTTGGGAGACTAGTTTGTGAAAACTTAGAGTGAGAACAAACCCCTTGTAAAAAATGTTCACGTTTTAGAGTTATAACAATAATATTAAGAATAATATAGTTTTCTTCCATCAATCTATGAAGGACATGAAACTCACTTCTCAGTGTGTTAGTTTGCTAGAAGTGCAGCAAACCTTCATCTTCCACAGATGCACAAGTGTTTTTCCTGTGACAGCTATAAAAGCAGGGTCCATTAAATAGCATTGATTTTCTTTTTTTTTTGAAGAAGAAATGTTATTGTCAGGCAGAGCATGACTTGGAAGAACTACAAAGGCATACTGGGTGGAATGTAGACAACATAATAGCTCTCAATGCTGAGTAGTTCTCCCTCCCAATAAGCTTATTTTCTGCAAACAGCTCAATTTTATCTCAAAGTTCAAAGTTGTTGGTTGGTGGGTGTATCTATAAGGAACATTATATTGTTTAGCAGGGGCCTTTGTTTTAATATAGTGAGGTTTGGAGCTACACAAGACTGAAATACTGAAATATTTTCTTTGTCAGCGAAATACATTGCAAAGTCCCCAGATGACTTGAATACAGTAGTCCCTCGTCTATTGCATATTGCGTAAGTTATTACAAAATGCGGATGTTGCACTTTTTTTAATGAAGAAAATGTAATAATTTGGTGCATTATGTAACAGCTTATTACAAAATGCAGCAAAGTTTATCACATATTGCGTTCAAGAATTTTATTACAAAATGCGACAGATTATTACAAAATGTGGTGTTATTACATAATGCGGCGTTATTACATAATGTGGCGCTACAAGCATGTTGTGAGAAGGTCGTATTTTAACCAAAATAACTATCACTGCACAGTAAACCCCGCAGGATCTTTACAACAAACGGCTTTAGAAGAAAGAAGAATCCATTCTGTCTAATAAAGCCCAACCTTTACATCAACAGCTTCAGCTTCTGCCACGTGGTTCCTTATTCAAGGCTTCCATTCTCCTTTATAAGCAATAAGGTTATCTCTCTCCCAAACTACTGGAGGAATGTTTTAATTTTACTGTCTTTATGTTGCATTTATGTTTTTAGTGTTGTATTTATGTCCTCTGTCTTTTCTATGTGTTAAATGTAGGCATTTCACTGTTGCATATTGAACTGTTCCACCAGGGTAGGTCTGCAGCTAATGACTACTTTCATTAATTGGGCTAATTAGGTTAATCTGTCAATTGATTCAGTCAGAAGATGTCAATCAAAAACTTAACATGATGTCCTGAAATGTCTTTGTTAGTCCCCAACTGAGATATATTCAGTTTACTGTCATAAAGAAAGAAAAAAATGGAAAATATTCTAATTTAAGAAGCTGGAATCAGAGGATTTGGACTTTTTCCCCCTACAAAATGTACTCAAACTGATTAACAAGATCAAGATCAACAACTTGATTATTCCATTAATTGCTGCAGCTTTACATCTGGGACAAATTAAGTTGATTGATCCACCAAAACCCTGATTTTTTTTCTGGGGCAGCTGAAACTAAAAGGCACAGGTGCATCTTCTTCTCTTCTAGCCTCTTGGTGATTTCTTTTTATTTTTGTTCTCTCTGTGCTTTTGTTTGACATTCAACTTGGCCTCCTGCACTGCACATCACAGTCAGCCTTAATGCGACTCCATGTCCCAAAATTTCTCTCGGCTAAAGTTGCACAACCTGAGGTCACTGTCAAAGCCCGAGATCACGTAAACAAGCATATCCAGAGGGACGGAGTGGTCTCGTGGCTCTTCAATCCTCAAGCAAGGACAGTCGCACAAGTCTAGACTGGAAATCACAATGTCACTTTGCCTTACAGACTCCATGAATATGGATCAGCTGACTTTCTTTGTGAACCGACTGCTGCATAATTGAGTTTTTCACACATCCTCATGCATTTTTGACTGCTTCAAATACAATGTTGGTATTTGTAAACAGCAGCAATATGCAAAACATCTGTGCAAATTGACACTACAAATAATCTTTTCTTGTTATTAGCACATGAGCCCCTCTAATGCAAGCAGCAAGCTGAAGAAGCTGAATACGTTGAGAGCAGATATCAGAGAGAAGAGGGCTGGGAGAGGTGGTGGTGGTGGGGGGGCTCCCTGCAGGAATGAGAAGGCTCTTGTGAAACAGCTCTTACTTATTAATTGGTCTCCTGGTTTTCTTATTGATATTTCCATTTCAAAGATCCGCTGTAGCTCCGGATAACCTGCCAGATAAGCTGTAATATCACCTGAGCTGCAGCCGGGCAGCTGTTCAATCCCAAAGTCACCATCAGTGATTTCATTATGTGAGATGCAAAGATAGGAGCTGTAGCAGCCTCTTCAAAGAGGCTCACAGTATATATAAATACATCAACAACAGCATCTAGTTCCTTTGAGTCTCCTCCTCCAGATACTGCCATATGCCCACAATGCTTTCTGACATTATGATATGTATGCACTGTTGTAATAAATATGGTTTGAGGACAGTGTGATTCCCTTTTGGTATGTGGGAGTGTGTGTTCGAGACAAAGCGAGCGTCGCCTGGCAGGATATACGTTTCTGGCAGATGGCAACGTGACGTTATTTGGAGAATCGACTCTCAGGTGACTGTATATTTTGTCTTTTCAAGCTTCACAGCACACTGAAGAAAAGACGGATCCCAAAAGGAGCCCCGAGTTACTGTCAAACAGTCGACTGATATTTCAGGTTTTATCTGAGGGATGTGATATTCTGTGTTTTTCTAATCAACAAATGTCATGAAGAGGAAAAAAACCTTCAGTGAAGTCTCCCTACTAGCAAGTAATAACATCACAAGCGTATTAAAGGGTTAGAAAGTTTAAGTATCATCATGATTTTAACGATCCTCCTATTCTTACTGACTTTAAAAAAAAAAAAGAGAGAGAGCAATGAAACTAATTAAGAACAGAATCAACATTGTCTTATTGTTTTGTCTTTGTTAAACTTGTTCTTTTTCACTTGTCAGTTTTAACTAAAAGAAAACTGAACAGAGGACTTTTTCTTTGACAGTATTTTTACTGTGTGGCATTAATTTTATTCATGAAAGAGCTCTGAGAGGTTTTTGTAATGACAGAAACAACATTCAGTTAGAGAAATTGTGAATATTAAAGCAAGACAGTTTGCCTGAAGTCCTCAAAAATCTGCCTGCTCTGAGCTGTGAAACTGAAACTGTACATGTCTAAATGATCCTGTAAACATTTCAGACTGAATTTCCGAACAAACCCTCAGCTAAACGAGCATCTGGCTAATGGATACTTAAACTTACCAACCCATGTTTGTATAATTGAGTCAACTCCTTATGAGAGCTCCAGGCTGCCAAGCCAAAGACAGTACATAAAAGACGGACGTAGCCTCCAGCTCTGCAAAGTGAAGGAAACGTGAAAGCAGTTTTGCTTAGTCGGACGATTCAGTACAACATACCGATCTGGCTGCACTTCATTATCATTCTCCCAAAGGGGTAAAAACAAACATGGTTGGCGGAGCTAAGCGAAGGATGCGGCTTCAGTGTTCCCTCCAAATACTGACAAGTGGAATTGTTTTTGTGGAACATTTGCATGCAGCGAGGCGAGCACTGCCATTAAAATGGATAATCCACTAAGAAAAACTAGCAGGGCCGCCTTACAAAGCAAAAACTGAAATTTGTGTGATACGTTTCTGCCTGGGGGTTGTTGTTCTTGTTTCCTGTAGTGAAGTGGATTTTGAAAAACGGTAACATGCAGATGGTAGAAGACGAGGAGAAAAGCTGCCTGAAATGAGCAGCCAATGGTCGGATTATACCTGCAGTCTGGTGAGTCTGACAAACGTGGAAGTGACTTAAACCTGCATTCTTTATAATCCAACTCCAATCCAACTTTATTTATAATGCACTTTACTGACAATACTGAGGCAAGAATAATAACAATGGGGACAGATGGGAAGACAAGTTAAAAGTACAGATTTCAAATATGACCAAAGCCCCTTTTCGACCGACAAACTAAATAGTTCCGGGGCTTTTTTTTAAGGAACTAAAAAGTTCCTGTTGCCCATGTTGTCCACGTTTCGACCGCGGTCTGAAGTCCCGGGAAGATCATGCAAATTAAGCCAATGACGTATGAGGACGTAAACGCCGGCCGGTGACCCAGGAGTGCGTCCAGCTGGTAGAACCACTTCCTGGTTCTGCGGTCGGAGCCACTCTTGTTGTTGTGGTCCTTCATTTTTTTATAGTCCTGCTTTAACTTTTTAATTTTCTCCCGGACCTGTTTGCCGCTGTGGAAGACGCCCATGTCGGCCAAACGCAGGGACATTTTCCCGTAAATCTTATCGTCCCGCTGAATATCGTCCTCCATAGACGGTCAGCAAGGCCTGCACCTCCTCGTCGGTCCAGTGGTCAGACGTTTTCTTTCCAGAGTCCATATCTTCTATAATCTTTCTTCACAGCACGATAAAGAATGGAAACAACTCGCTTGCAGCTGCACTCTTTAAACATGGCGCTTGCTATATTTTGCCACGGCCGCTTTGAGAGCCTGGCCAATCAAATGTTGCCTATGCTTTGAGAGCCTGGCCAATCAGATGTTCAGACCTGCAGGCGCTGCTGGCCCCGCCTCAAAAGTCCCTGGACCTTCAGAAAGTACACCACCGCTAGTAGGTACTTTTTTCGGGGTAGATTATTTACCCGGAACTACGAATTTACCTGGGTAAATCTGGTCGAAACGCACGTAGTTCTTCAAAAAGACCATAGTTCCGGGGTATAGTTCCTCCGGTTGAAAAGGGGCTAATGAGAACTTTAAAAACTGCTCAGGAACCGCTCGAGGAACATGACCAAGAGCCCGAGGCACATCCAAACTCCCCACATCCCGATAAGATCAAGCATCGAATTTATGTTCTGAAACACCCCAATCCCACAGAACCCAAAGAATCCACTGCTAACATCCAATTACTGGTGTGAAGAGCAGACCTGTCTTTTGACATCTATGGAGAAGAACCCAAATCCCTTCACACACTGCTTTTCAGTTGCTGAGCACAAACTATATCAGTCTGATGTGCTGATAAACTGTACATTTTTAAGTGAAGAGGACATTAAAGTTTGAATATTTTTCTCCAAATTTTAGATGAATCATGTCAGTCCTAGTACTCATGCCCCTACCCATTGTGAGAAAGGAGATATTGCACCAAATATCGACTGCTTACCTGACTTGCAACACAGACACAGAGGCAATATTTTTTTTTAAAAACAACAACAACAAATGCATAGTCTGCTGTCATATTTAGTCTTTTTTGCTCTCAGTACATTATTATCAAATCCACTCACATTGAGCCTACAAGTTAAAAAGAATCCTGATGGAAGCACGTGAAATACATGTTGATGGGCCCCAGGGAGTTTTTTTTTTTAAACTCTTCAGAACAACACAAGACACCCTGAGCAGAATGAAATGATAAGGGACAGATGTGTGGGTAGGAGCTGGGGGTGGCATAAAATGATTCACCATGGCCTAATTCACTCCTTGGTCACTCTCAGTCCTAATGTTTCAGAGCAATTTTACACCCTCCCTTGATATGCTGGCAGCCGGCCTTGCCTTCACTCTCGGGAGTCAAAAAGGCAAAGGCAACAATGGCTCGCTCTCAGAGCACACGCCGCAGCCCAGTATATCCACAGAGATGCCTCGGCGTCACTGCAGGCCCAGACAAACATGTGCCCAGCAGAATCAGTACAACAGATGAGTCTGAAATTGTGCCTCAAGGCGAGCTTTCATGTACTAACTCAAATCCAGCCTTGCCAGATGACTACCGGCTGCTCTAACCGAGAGCCGGCACTTTGATAAAGTGATGCAGAGCTGAGGGATGTCTGCAGATATGGGTTCCGCAATCTGATAAATATTGAAGGTAAGAGTTCAGTTCAGTTCAGTTCACTGCCCAGTGGTCACGGCTGCTTCTGTAGCAGGCCTGGGTGTTTGCAGAAAAATCTGAAACAAGTCTATATTATTGGGAAACACAGAAACAGATACAACATTTATCTATCTATCTTTGTGTCTCAGTTTATCTCCGTCTGTGTGGTGTGAGTTCTGCTTTCCTCACACTCCACCATTCCATATCTCAACCGCAATGAGATGATCCAGTGGTGTTTCAGTGGAAATGCTCACTTTATTCCTCCATCATTTCAGTGTGACCAAATTGCCAAACACTGTTTGACAGAATGAGGCTGGAGAGTTGCCTATAGCACCACTGAGATATGTCAAAAGGCTGTGTCGAGAGAGATTTTCATTTGACAGTCACCGAAGCCTGGGCCTCTACTCTCCATGCCTTTTTTTTTCACTGTGTGGCTCAAACTCCCCACATTAAAGAGAGAGGGTGCTCAGGTCTGCCGGGTAGATCACAGGACGGGAATACTGCTCAATATTCCCCATTAGGATAAAAAACTCGTTAGCTGAAAGCTGCTGCTCTGTGCAGACCCCGAGCTTTACAATCAAGAAGAGTTATCCTGTTGGGTTTGGTGTGCTGAAAGCCTAACGTCCAAGGGAAAGCAGTAGAGGGAGGTAAGGCTTAACAGTGAAATGAGGCCCCTCAGGGTAAATGAGTTCTGTTATCTAAAGGCAAGGAGAAAGAGTGAAGATAAAATCATTCCACCTACATCAACTTGCATCCTGGTTAATCCAATTGTAACTGGATGGAGGAAAAATCAAGTAAAACTAAGCAACGACTGATCCGAACCCTGTCCTAATCCTGAGTCAGAGATACGTTTAGACGCACGATTTGCAAACTGTAAATGCAATATTTCAATAACCTACATGGACAACAATGTAGCTCTAGTGACTACGATAATGACACCTCTAGTGACTAACTGCTGAATGTGTTTTACACTAAACCTGCCACTTTGGCCACTTCTATCATTTCTAATTACTCTGCAACACATTCAGGGCTGCAAGCAAAGATTATTCTGAATGCTGATTAATCTGCTGATTATTGTTTGGTCTACCAAACCGCAAAAACTGTACAAAAAACCCATCTGAATTACTTTACGCTCAAGGTGATAATACAGAGGTTTGTCTAAAACCAAAATGATGTTCAGTTCACTCTAATTCTCAGATGTAAGACACTAAAACCAAAACATGTAGGCATTTTTTTTGTCTGAATAGATTATGTAAATTTAAACTTACCTAAGTCAGCCATGAACAAACTAATAATAATAATCTAACCTTTATTGATCCCCTTGGAAAAATTCCTTCTCTGCATTCATCCTATTCAAAGTTAACCTTAACTTTACATACTAGGAGTAGTGGGCTGCCGTGGTGCAGCGCCCAGGGAGCAGTCAGGGGTTAAGGGTCTTGCTCAGGGGCCCAACAGTGGCCGCAGTGGGGGTTTGATCCTCTGACCTTTGGATGAGTAGGCCAGGGACTTAATGTTGCCTGTTGCGCCACCACTGCCCCGTTGCAGAAATCAACAACAGACTTTTGTCTAAATAATGAAATTAGTATATCTGGTAAAGCAGAAAAATGTATTGTGATCAAACGTTTGGTGAATTTTTAATGACTTATTTTTTAATAAAGACCAGGAGGAAAAGGGTTTACCTTTAAAGCAACTACTTTAGCATGTTTATCAAGGTACACAGGTATTACTGGTAACACAATAAAACCACAGCAATAAAAAACACATAAACAAATTCATTTACACACAGAAATAACTTACAGTTTGTATGTGCAACTACATTTTGCACTTTCATTACATGCCTTCATGGTGGTAAGTATCTGATGCGTTGACATTGGATCGTGCATTGCAGACACACATGCTATTGTTTGTATGTACAACTAGCTACTTTAAGGTTAAACCACTTCACAAACAGTTCCACATTTTCATAATTCATTGCTCATTTTTGTTGTACATTGCTATTTTTTAAATAAGGTGAACAAAGCTGTTTCACACATAAATACGGAAACACACAATTTAATCAAGTTGAGTTTTGCACTGCTTTAAGCCATTTCTTTTTCCTATCTGTTCTTCTGGACAGAAGTGCACAACAGTTTTTTATAGTTCTTAATATACCAAATAAGCTATGTTATCCCACTGTTTTCATACATACACTTGTACTTACGTTTTTTCTACTACACTTTTATATTTTATACCTGCACATCTCCTATTGTAGTTTTAAAATGTCGTTTGATTTTATGAATGCACTGACAGGATTATTGCTTAATTTCCCTGTGCAAAGACAATGGAGGAATTCTGTTCTGTTCTAGGAGTGGATGATGTGGTGGTGGTGGACAGATTGGGAATGATTTGTTTTAAGCTAACAAGTCTCTTATAGGATCTGTACGCTCTCTTTTCTATGTTGATTAGTTCTTTATTTTTTCTGCTTGTTGCATTACGCGTGAATTAAAAGGCGCTCATCAGCCTGGGCGTTCTTTAAGCGAGTATATGATTGGCAGCACAGAACGATGTGAAGTGTCGTCGGTAAAGAGCTTCTGTATGCCATGTGAATAATAAAGTCCCATCTCTCCAAGTCTTCCATCATGATAACAGCTGCTCAAGGATAGTCTAAATGTTAAGTCATGTCTATAACTTTGCGTTCTACCTCACTATTTATGGTGTAACTTCTCCATTGCATTTACACTAAACTACATTTGAACTTCCACATGGCTTCGGCAGCCAGCAGGATCTGAGGCTGTACTCACAAAATATCCTGAGGGTAAAAGATGCTCCTAACTTTTGGAGCAGTATGAGTGATTCACGAAGCCTAAAGCACTAAAACTATCTCCAAAGTCTGACAGAGATTAGAGGCAGTCCAGAGGGCTCCAAACTCACTGAAGGCTAATCCACATGCAGAGCGTTTCAGAAGTGTCTTCCGTCACTCGCCCGTCTCACAGAAAAGTGTTCCTGTTGATCAAACATATGTGGACCCCCCACATTTCTTTGCATCCTGAGTGTTTTTTCTTCCCCATCTGTGGTATTTAGCAAAACATAATCTCGACGGACAGCTGTTTAAATCCCACAGATTTACTGTTGTTTATGTGTTCTGGACGTTTTGATGCTGTCTGTCATGTGTCAAATGAGCATTCTGCAGGCGGATTCTTCCCACCTGCAACATCAAAATCAATGAATCAATATGTAAAACTGCTCTCCTTTCAGCTCCTCAGAAGCTGCTGCCAACAGACAGACACAGACAGACAGACAGACAGACAGACAGACTGCCCAACAGAGGCTTGTGTCAGTGTGAACTGAATGGACCGAACACTTCAGTATAATTGGAAAGCTGCTAACTTAAATCGGAGAGTAAGACATTATAGTTTGCTGCTGCAGTTACAGAGCCTCATTATATCAGCATTTTGAAAAATAATCAAATGAGATCACAAGTTTTTCAAAACTGATTGCAGATAAGTCAATCAGACAAACTGAAGCAATCCAACGGAAATGGTGGTTTGCACAGTAGCTTCCGACTGCTTGGACACTAGAGGAATGCTGCAGTTTGAAGTGCTAATGAAGTATTACAGTCCTCTGTCAGACTTATTAATGAGACCAAACATGTTCTTGGAACTCAGTCTGTTTGACAGATAATTAAGTGCATGTTAAATTATGACTAACTGCAGTGAGGAAATAAATCCTGCTGCTTTTTTGACTATTGTTAGATTAACCCATAAATAACTAAACTACTGTATCAAATGTAATTAGGGTTTGAGCACCAACGGTGCTAGAAACCTATTGGAATTGCTTCGTTTCTTATTATTCTTCCCCTGACTTTTCAGGGCCAATTTTGAGGCCCTTACACTACTCAAAAACGCATATAAATTGCCACGCATATAAGGACTGGCGAAAAAATTTATAATTTGGGGCAATTACACATGTCAATGGCAAAATGGCACAACAGTACCCCCTAGAAAATTTTTAAAAATTAAAAGTATTCAATTAGTTTCACGTAGAGCTACAAAATTCGGTGCACATATGTATCTACTCAAGACGCACAAAAAATCCTATAGAACAGGAAAGCCGCCATTGTGGATTTACTATCGTTTCGCGATTAAACAAACAGGAAATGCTGTGTAAATGGCCTAGACGTGCTCCAAACGGCCTGAAACTTCACAGGTGTGATTTAAGTCCGGCCCGGATGTTAGCCATATGGCGATATCCTATCTCGGTCGTCGTGCCGCAAGAAGCTCGAACCCATCCAACTCTGCTTGCAGCTTTAATTTAATTTGTTCCTCATGCCGTTGTGTATTGATGAATGTCTTGTTTTCAACTTTCAGACTGGTCACCTATTAACCAATCAGCACAGACCTACAGAGGAACTTCATTCATGAGACACAATGTCGTCCATGGTAACTCAGTTAACCCGTCCCTTCTCTTCTCCTCGACTCGGCCTTCAGATGCAAAGGTTAAACCAAGTTTTGTGAAGTGAGACGGTCTGCCCTAAGGAGGACTTTCTATCTACCTCTCCAGCTGTTCCCGCCTTCACCCTTTCATACTAGTACCGCTTCTGTTGCCTAGCAACCCTGACAGTCAGGGCAAAAGCAGACATTTTTATCATTTTCACAAACGGAGCCATAAATTTAGATTTTATTTAGTTTCATCTTTGTCATATACTGGTATAGGCTTGCCTCTAATTTTCAGAGTTGACGTGTTTCTATGGGGATCTGTGGCTAAGAGTATTTTGACAGACGGTGTTTTGAACTGTGTGTGTCAGGTACCAAGTGTCATCTTAATAACACTGTTTTGAAACATGTAAGCAGCTCATAGAAAGTATAGGCTTGAGAAAAACTCCACCTGGTGGGGTTAGTAGTGACGCAGCATTACACCAAAGTGACCTAAGGTGTACGACAATATCTAGATATAAACTACTGTTTCTTGTCACATTAAGCTCCGTAACACTTTTAGCGCTTAAATATGTGATTGTGTAGCGCATAAACATGTTTTTGAATCCATGATTTTCATGTGTGCTCCTACTGTGCACACAAAAATACATTTGTCAAAGTTTGACACTATATATTGTATATATTGTGCCATTTGGATAAATATACCTATATGAATATTTGTCCGGCCATCCATGATATAGATGGAAAGACAAAGAGATGTCCACACACACCTATCAATCCATAATCTATTATGGATGTAAAGAGATCAATAGGTAAATAATATCCATATATATCTTTCCATGTGTCCTCAGTATTTCTATACTGTTCTTTTAGTGAAAAAACAGATGGTTTCATGATCCATGGATAGTAAGATGAC
>OMNN01006792.1:5801-60056 GCA_900302755.1 Chromis chromis
GAGCAATCATTGTTGGATGATGCGAGAGCTCAAGAATATCAAACTTATGATGAAATTATTCCAATATATTTTTACAAAAATAAAACAATACTTGGAATCAATATATTGTTAGCCTCATAGCATAAATGCCTAAGTCATATTCTTCCTAACTCTACTCTCCTAACACTGCTGATTGACCGTGCATTGTAGCCTATGTCCTCAGCCTATCAGAATGCTTGTTACATTCTAAAATCATTATTTGCCAAAGTCATCTCTTTGACTGAGGCATGTTTGGCCCTACACAAAGATGGCTTTTCTGAAAACCTTAAAATATGACTTAGGCAATTATGCTATGAGGCTGTAACATTTTCCCCAAGTGCCTGCAGGCGTTACAAATTTGTTTTCATACTTGACTCCTCTCTGCTCTGTGTAAACACCGCCTGCAGTTCAGTTGAAAAGTCTCCACATTTTGTCACATGACTGTCAGTCACTAATGGACCAAGGAGGGTAGAATTTTTTATTTCGGCTTAGATTTGGTTATTTTTCCTCATGGAACAGCACGTCACACACTCTAGAAACAAATGTTTAGGCCCAGTAAATAATTAGATAAATAAATGTTGCAACAGTTTGCATCAGTCTTTTTGAGTTATGACAACATCTAATGAAAATCAGTTCAACCATCAAACTCTACTGAGTTAAGGGAATTAGTCTTTCCTCTATGATGGTATTTTGAATTCCAAATTACTTAATAATTGGCAGCATAAACACAAGAGTTGAAGTTATCAAACCAATTTAGTTACTGTGGATTTAGTTTGTAAATCAGCTAGAAACTTTGGTTTTGATTTCACGCAATATTAAGTAGGTGTAGTTATCAATATTATTGTGTCATCACAACTCATTAAAACAATGTTTCCAGCCTAAAAGGTTTACCTAAATCAATAAATTTCAATTCTAATCTTGCAACAATGCATTTAGTTAAATGGTGGTAACAGGACCCCTTAGTTACTTTGAGTGCAGATGAGTAGTTCAAGGACCATTGGAAAGCTGTAAATATGAATATTCTAATCTGTTTTTACAGTTTATGGCCATTATAAATGGTGTAATATGGCCTTTAGTTAACAACAACATGCCTTTCATATCCACCGGTGGTTTGGGGGTTCAGAGGATTAATACGTTGTTAATAAAAATATTATCTTGTTTGTACAATATTTATAAATACTGATTGTCTGCGGGGTTTCCAGAAAGTAAGTGATCCACAGGGTTTACCTATGGAATTACAAAGATAAAAGACAAAACGAACACAAGTCTGCTAGAGAAATATTTCTAAAACTGGCCCACTGGTTTTGAAAAACTTACTTAGAACTGATGTATAAATCATTAATAAATCATTTACAAACAATATAGCAACCAGCTACAGCTTATGACACCTTTTTAAAGGGTGAATAGCATTTATTCAACACTCAAACCTACCAAACAAACATTTTATCATCTAACACAGATGTGTTTTTTGGCTAATTTGTTCAATCTAATATGTATATAGCATTTTAAAGAGTATACAACTCATGTACAAGGCCTCTACACTACTCTGTGAAGTGATACATTTCTACCACAAATGATCTAACAGCATAAACTGTTCATCAGGTCCAAAATTAATGTTGTTCAAGTTAGCACCAGCTGTAAAACCTAAACACAACAAGAAGAACTCGAGGAGGTGTCAAAGCTTTGACAGGCTTGTTTTCAAGAAAGACCCAAAGTCATTCAAATCACAGCGAGTCGTGCTGCCAGAGAACCAAATTTGCTATGAACCAAGAATCCCATCATAAGCAAAGAAAGGACTTTCTGAGTTAAGTGTTTGCTTGGAGACCGAGACCATTTACACAAATTTACATTCTTGCAAACCTTCTCTGTCAGATTTGCAAGGTTTCCATTTCCTGAATATGAGTTATGAACTGTAATAAGTCAGGAAATATCATGGTTAAAGTTGTATTTCACCGTAAAAACATAATAGATTGTCCCTTTAGCACTTTTAATGCATACTAATGATTACAATAATGGAGTCCAAGGTTACATATTTATATGTATTATTAGCATTCTGTGAAAGCAGATATATAATGTATGTCCACCTATTAAACTTTCATTAAAATGCTTGTAATCTGAATGCTCTGTGGTGTTCAGGCCTGTAACGGTAATATATTATGCAGTGATTAGATTATCCTGATCCTTTTTTCAGTTTATCGCTCTTGTACCCTGTTTATGCAAATCACCTGTTCCTGTCAGGATTTGACTTTCATGACCGGAACAAGCTGTTGTCGTTCTTGTCTGCGGGTACATTTTCCTCATCTGTCTCAGTGTTTACAGACGGCTTTGGCCAGCGAAAAAGCTATTTACAGCTAGTCAGACCGCAGACGTTATATGATTAATGTCTTGTCCTTACAAATAAAATAAAAGCGGCAATTACTTTCCCTGTGTGTCCTGGTTACGGTATTGGGAAGTCACTCATGTTCATATTAGTAGGTCATACTGTAAGCTGACATGGCTGCAGAGAACCATTTATTTAATTAATCATATTTTGTGACATTTTCTCTGTGTTTTTGAACCATTACATTTCCTCTGATTTCAATAAGGGCTTGAAGCAAAAGGATTGATGCAGTTCATGGATAGAAAGATGACAAATATTGAACCACGTCTTGCGGAAATAACACAAAGCAACAATAAATTACACAGTAAACCACAATAATAAAAACATCAAAACAACATATTGATTCCGACCAGCATTAGTTGATGCACAGCTCATGTTGGAAGTCTCATTCTTAATTTTATTGCATCTGTTACAGCACCAAAGAGACCCTGTTCAGACTCATCCTATAGCTCAAAACTTCTGCTTCCTTCTTCAGCACCTCAGTAAAACAACACCTGCAGGCGACTGTCAGTGTTAATTGATGGATGACTCTTCTTATTCATTTCAAGAATGCTAATTAAGCTGCACAGTGTGTACCTAACACAGAAATGTCCAAATCTAAACTCTAGACACTATATCTGTGATATGCTGAATGGAATCAAAAATTTTTTTAAAGGCCTACAGGAACATCTCAGTAACATTATATCCTTAATGACTTGAAATTGAGGAAGGAAAAGGGAGACAAAAGGCAGCTGAAAAAGGTCCTTCCTGCCAGATGGTCAGCTGCACTTATTTTTCTACCCTGCACCTCTTGGGGAGCTTACTGCTTTCTCCCCTTTTGCTGTATGAGCCGGCAAAAAGTGGATCAATTAGTGTAGATGGAGACGGACCTTTATTAAGCTGTTTGGCTTCTCTCATTTTCACTAATCACACGTGGCTCATCAATTAGGCACATAAATGGATCCTCTGTTCCTGTCTGCAGTTTTCTGTGATTCATGTCCAGAGGCTGTGGTCATCATGGAAACCAAACAATGGGAGGATTTTTTTGACACCAATCCTGCGAAGGTGAACGTGGCTTCACTCACTCGGGCGTTTGAGATCAGACAGGTGGGGACTTTAATTGAGCATCCTTACATGCGACATGATGTTTGCTCTGCTGTCATGCAAAGTCTCATCCCTTTGTGAGCCATGCATGACCTGTTTAACATGACAGCAGTGGGAGCCCACAGAGCTAACCTGATTTCATAAGCAAAATCAGGTTGTATCCCAGATTTACTGCACTGCTGTCCCTGCTGTCAATGTGGCTACCCAACTCAGAGCGTCCTCAGAGAGCGTCTCTGATCTAGCTAACTGCATATCTAGGACAATCCACCCTCTCCTCCCTGTTTAACCTTTTGGAAGGACACCTGATGCCACTTGACGGCACCTGTTTGCTGGGAATAGCTTCCACCCACTGAGCGTCGAAAGACGGCTATATGAGAAGCCCTGGACAGAAACCTACAATGTACATGAACTAATCCTGCTCACAATGACTGTTGAATACATTGATGCGTGTGAGAGAGGCTGTCTCAGTACCATCTGGTCTGCGAGGCGACAGAGAGTCAATGCTTTTTTTTCCTCAAACTGCACTCACTTGTCAGAAACATCTGACAAAAAGCTGTGCACAGAAATTTTGCACACTTATAATTGGTTTTCATGCCTAAAAGGAGATTTCCTTAAAAGTAACTGAAAATCAAGGATTTCATTTTTGTTTTTTAAACCTTTATCTTAGTTTTACAGCTAATTTGGAGTAGACAACTTCAACATTTTTGAAGACCAGTGGCAACAACTTTTGTATCATTAAATATGATCATTTTGTAGTTTCCACATTTTCTAAGGCCACTAAAACTTTATTGATACTCACTCTAGCAGGATTATTTATGTATGCCAAAATGTTCTGACACAAATTGTGTTATTTCTAAATGCATGTTATTGATGTAGTGCATCTTCTTATTCAGTGTTCTTTAACTTCATTGTTGTGCTGCACCTCTGCGTGATATCAGAAGTAACACACCCCTTGTACAGGAAGCAAAAGAAATCAATTCCACGATCACAATTTCCAAAGCAGAAGCCACCTGGAAATTCTGGCAAAAGAGCTGCTGACTTTGCTGCTGTTGGATGAAGTGATGATGTTAACTTCCCTACAAAACCTTGTTTAGTTGATATTTGAAAATCTATCAAATGTTTTAAACACTTTCTGCAAGGTTTAACTGGCTGTACTCGGTTTCAACCTCACATTTAGTGTTAGATTTCAGTGGGTAATTTTTAACAACTTAGGAATCCGTGCTGCATAAGTAAATATATTGTGTTGGATTTTACATTGATATAATGGCACAGCTTTAAAAAATATTTGTCACAGCATTAAATAGTGAGAAAAGTTGCACATTTTGGGAAATCGCTCATTCACTTGACACCACTTTCATGACCGTATGGTGAATATGAAGCTGGATGCAGCAGCTCGTTAGCTTAGCTTAGCCTAAAAGTTAGAAATAAGGGGAAACAACTAGTTTGGTTTTGTCCAAACGTAACAAAATCCACCCACCAGCACTTCAAATGCTTCACTAATTAACTGTGATGTTGCAGGGACTAGTGAAGACTCCAGGAGTCACTTTGCACTTCCAAGAAATAGTTTGGCACATAACTCCCTGTGAAACCACAAATTGTCATTTAAAAAATATAAAAGATTGTATACAAACAAATGACAGACTGCATTTTCAAAATTTTGAAGGTTGATTTATTGGTTTCATATGAAAAACAGTTTAAACCAAGATAATTTATAAATTAATTTAATTAATTAATTAATCTGTCATCCGAGTCAGTTTCATGTCTGAATCAGCACCCTGTCCAACAACCGTTGACGAGGCATTCTAGGTTGGACTTTTTAAGATTTATGTATTACTTTGAACATGAAACAAGTCTGAAATGCAAGCAGTCATTACTACTTGATGTAGTGTCCAAGTTTGCACGTTTGTACCTTGTGCTCCCTCCGTCATTGTCTTGGGTTTGTCTGATTGAAGTCGTGCGGAATACTCACATAAAATTAGTCTTGGATACTTCACTGTCATTCTGCTATAGGGGATAAAAATGCTCTGGTTTGTTTGTGTTTCTTTAAACCAATCATAATCATACTGGGCGGACCTAAGCCCAGGATGCAGCAATGGGGTCCCGCTCAAAGTAGTGACAAGGGAATTCTTTTGGTGGAACTTTTGCATGCATGGAGCATTGTTATTAAAATGGCCAATTCACTGAGAAAAAAAGGGCAACACGTAGATAATAGGAGGAGAGGGGAATTGCAGGCTAATACCTGCATTCTCCATCTAGTGTGTCAGACTAACGTAAAAGTGACACATGTCAGAATAACAGAATGCTGTAACTTTAAAAGATCAATGAAGCCAGCAATGTTCAAGACCCTAATGGGGTATGATTATTGCATACATTTTTTGGACACAAATACATGTAGTTGTTGTGTAAATGTGTTTTTAGCTGATGTTTTTCTACTCAGATTACGTAACCATTGAGTGCCTTTGTTGTATGATCGCTAATCTTGTAGAAAGCCTAGGGGCCAAAATGTCATCTGTATGAAAGAGAAATGCGTACAGAGCCAGACTGTGTAACACTGTTTTCCTACTTTTAGATCTGCTTCCAGTAATCGGCAACTCACTACAACACTTTTCTGATGTACCATTGAGTCTCATGTCTGTTTACACAAAACTATTCCCTGCTGTTAGCTCTGTTTCTAGTAAATACTGTCATGCGGAAAACATTTGGTCCAAGAAATCTATGCTTTTAAAAAAAAATTTATTTATTTATTTTACGATAAAATACTGTTTCCAACTTAAAATAAATAATAAATAAGATAGGGCTTCACTTTCTGTTCACAGTTATATACCCCACCTACTGCTGCCCTGTAAACACCAAACACGATGAGTGAAATTGAATAGAGACAAGTAGAGAAAAACATTCAAACCCTGCAGGAATGTTTGTGTGGACTCTTTTTTTAAACAAAGGATGGAGGCCGAGCCCATTCAATACGAAAACATGGTGAGGACATGTGTGAGGATGGAAGCTGTTCACGGTTGCAAAAACCTACATGGCAACGCACCATAATTGCACAATGTGTCTCATTATATCCTACACCCAACCACTATGTTAAATCGTGATTCTTAGACGGACTGAGCAGCCTTTTTCCTTGATGATATCTCATTAGCAGACTGTCAGCTCGACTCGCGGCCCCTCCACACCTCCTCTCAGCCCTCTCTTCTTCCTACACTCCACCAGCAGGCACTGACATTTGTATAATGAATGTGGTTCATTTTCAGACGGCTGCCCAATTAGATGTGAGACACTGTGGGCAAGGGAGAAGGTTTAGTTTTATTTGTCTAAGTGCAATGTTCTCTGGCAAAAGAGCTGTGTCGATTGCATGTAATTTCTGCAAGTATATTAAGACATCTTCGGATAAATCATTTGTAAACCTCACTGAGTGAATGAGAAGGGTTTTTATTTGGAGCGCCAGCAGGAGTATCTAGCCTCTTGAAAATGACTATGTAAGGTTATGAAGGATAAACCAAGGAAATGCTCTCTGTGTTTGTGAATGAACGCAGGCTACTTGTGTTTAACCGTAGTAGTCTGGGTAATGTCCTTAAAGTGGGGCTGAGGATGTGCAGTTGGCAGCGATGTAATGAGAAAAGCTGAATTGCTGCCAAGGAGCAGTTATTGGCATTTGCTGAATTTATTGGACACGCAGCAGTTTGTATCCTTGCAGGGAACAACAGCGGAAACACAATAAATCTCACAGACGTTTTGTATCAGTCATTGTTTATGCCTCAGTGATTATTAATTATGTAAATGTAAATAGAATAACTGTATGGAAACAAAACTCTGCAAAACTGTGCTCTTCTACATCTTTGTTAGGACCATTTTGAGTTTCAGAGAATTAAGATACTTTATTGGCCTTCATACCTTAAAATGGAGTAAAATGGTTAAGATTTAAAGGTTTACCGTGTTTTGTATGTCTAAAAAACTTAGAGGTGTCAAATAAAAGCTGCAAGAATATGAAGATGCTTTCTACTGCCATTCCTTTACACAAGAGTGAACACAATAGTCTTCATGCATTCCCAGCATGTGAGGAACTGAAGACCCAGTGGATTACTTTTATTATTGATGGCACCAACAATAGGAAAATCCTTCTTGGTAACATGTTGTGCGGTTAATGAGGCTAATGTTAGCTTTGATCATATGCCCACAGTACAAAGCTTTGTGGAAATTTAAACTACACCGATCAGGCATAACATTATGACCACCTGCCTAATATTGTGTTGGTCCCCCTTGTGTGGTGAAAAATGCTCTGAACCATTGTGCATGGACAAGAGGACCTCTCAGGGTGTCCTATGGGGTCTGGCACAAGGACGTTGGCAGTGGATCCTTTGAGTACTCTGGGTTGTGCAGTGGGGCCTCTGTCAATCAAACTTGTTCCACTGTTGGTGCTTGATCAGAATGGGGGGAGTGTGCTTCTTCTGGGACAATGTTTATTTGGGTGTCTAAGTCTCATCAACACGGATGCCAAAATCCAAGGTTTTCCAGCAGAACACCACATAGTACCAATATGATCAATGTTGTTCACTTCACCTGTCAGTGGTCATAATGTTGTGGCTGATTGGTGTATATTTTAGTTATCAAGTCATGGATGGCAAAAAAAAATCTACAGCTCAGTCAGGACAAAACTATGGTTTTTGTAATTTGTGGCAAAGTTCTTAAAAGGGAGACACGTAATGTGAAACTGCAAGCGATGGCATTAAAACATAACGAAGGCTGCATTTTATCATCAGAAGAACATTGCCAGAGTGTGACCAGTTCCCTCTCAAGCCAATACAGAGACTCTACATGCTTTTATTACCTGCAGGATTGACGACTGTAACACTCTCCTATCTGGTCTCCCTAAGGAAGAATATATCTTCACTTCAAACATTACACCAATTTTAAAGCCTCGGCACTGCCTACCTGCCTGTTCTAGAACTGATTTTAAGGTTCTTATATTGGGTTATAAAGCTCTCAATGGTCTTGGTACTACCTAGTTATCAGATTTTCTTTTATCTTATAGGACCCTATAGGACCCTGACGTCTTCTGGTAGTGACCTTTCAATTACACCAACAGTTCAAACAAAAACCCACAGTGAGGCACTCTTTTGATATTGTAGCCCACTCCTCTGATACACAATTCCTGAAAACCAGCAGAGTGTTGACATTTTTAAAAGAAAAGCCAAGACCTACATTTTTAGTCTTTCCTTTAAATGATTTTATTTATTTAATATATTTATGTTTTATTAACATTTTTTGGTCTATTTATTTAAACATTTTGTTCTATTGTACTTCTCTGTTATTACTTCACTTTTTATTTTCGTCTTATTTTGCTAATCTGAATTTCGACGAACCCTGCCTCTGGTGTTTCCACATTGCATTTATTTTAATGATAGTGTTTCCTCAGTTCCTCACTTCCTGTTTTATTGAGTCCTTCATTAATAACATAATGTTAGTTGAGGGTGGAGTGGGGGTATTGTTTTTATTGCTTTTATTGCCTTTTTTGTCCCTTTGTTCTATAAAGCACTTTGTGTTACATTTCATTTATACGAAAAGTGCCACACAAATAAAGTCTGATTTACTGATTGTCACTTTTTGTGCTTCAGTGCAAGCTTAACTCAGGTGGTTTTAGTCCTTTACATCTGTTTGCTTCTCTCTTGCCCTCTGTCTTCACACATACTGCATTTTAATAATGCCGTATTCTTAATGAAGCCATTCTAATTTACATATTTTTCAGTTTCTGTTGTCAGACAATGGAACACGTATGAATTAGCAGCCCATTAAGACTACACGTTAACCAACAGTCACTTACGAGCCATTCTACATACAATCTGCGGATCTGCACTGCTAAACTAAACTTGTCTGACAAACTCACCATATGAATTAGTTCGGTCAAACTGTTTTGCTCCACACTGTGAATCACAGACACAGAGAGAGTCTTCTTCCTGAAAGGGGAGTGGCCAGCAGCAGCTCAGCAGCATTTAAATCTACAGACACTGAAACAACCAGTTTAAACCATAAAACCAGGAGCTATACAGTTATTGTGAAATTAACCATCTTTGCAGTATTTTGAGCTGAAAAAGACACAAACTGGGGGCATGTGAGACTTTTACAAGTGTTATTTGCTGAAAGGGGAACAATGTGGGACATTTAAAGATAAAATTAAGAATCTTATTTAGGTTAAGATTAGGACAGGGGTTCATAAATTATGTTGTGTTTAAGGTTCAGGTTTAGGCTCGAGGGTCTTGATGTCTCGAACTGAAGTTTGTTGTGGTAGAACTTTCTTGTGTACATATGAATGTCAAAATGCCTGGTTATGTGTAAGCACAAAAAACTTTTACTCAACTTCACTGTGAGATAGAATAGAATACACTTAGAATATAATTACAAACACATTGTCCTAATTGGGTCAGCGGTTACATGTAACACATACAGTAGATAAGCTTAACATTTATTTTTTAAAGGCCTTTTTGGAGGTTTGATTACCCTAAGTCAATTTGTAGTCAGCAGAAAGCCTAGATCAACACTGTCAAAGAAGTGAAATAACTTGTTTCTAAGTAAATACATTTTTGCTGTAAATATTTACTGTGGGTCATGTTCCAGTTTCTGTCCAAAGATTCAAACATTCAAACGTCATCTTTATATGTCTACAGAACTAAATTTGACACTTGTAAGTATAGAAATGTAAAGTATTGTGGAAATGAACAAATCACAAATGTCCATGAATCATTTATTGCATTAACTCTTATGCATGTACAGAAAAATAAAATAACAGCCAAATTTCATAGACAGTCTGTGCCTCTCACACCTCCCAGGAAGAAAAACAGGTACAGAGCAGACACTCTAATGCAATGCCAGCTCTCATTAAGAAGTTACATCTGAGTGTTTATCTTTCCTCCTTCCCAGCAAAGACGGAGGTTTCTAATTTACGAGTGTGAGAGTGAACGAGATAAGACCTTCGTGGAGGAAGGGAGCATCTAATGGTCTCTGCACACCAAGGTCAACTCAGTCTTCTAATACACACTGAGACACACATTCTTTAGCATAATACATATATAGAATGTCAAACTCAGAAATAGAAATGATATTTAAAAAAAACAAGACCATAAAGAAAAGTGGGTAAAAGTGAACAAGTATTGTGCCTTACATGTGTTTTAATATGTACAGAAACAAAGCTATCTTGTAATACGAACAGTTTATGTGGTGTTTTCTATGTCAGTTCTTTATTTCCGGATTTAGAAAAAAAGTCATTTGGCTCTGAATGTGTATCGGTCCGAGTGTTAAACTGACAGCAATAAGTCTGACGTCAGCGTATACAGCGTAGTTCAGCCTAATCCCCAGGATAAACAGACTGAACAGTGCATTATACTTCCAATGCTGTCCTTGCAGTGTGGAGGAAGCCTGCAGATAAGATGCTATCTGTCAGATGAACAGAGCTCACTTCGCTTCCTGTTCCACTGCTTTGGACCGGCCGTGGTGTGTACGTGCACCTGCATGTGTGTGTGGAAACCCATCATCAGGTTATTTCATTAGAAAATCTATGACCAAAGTGTCCTTTTTTTTTTTTATTAAATAAAATCAAACAATTTGGAGTATTAGTGCAGTTTGTTTTTAAATTCTCCTCTCAAATCCTTGTTATTATATAAGTGTTTATTGCTCAAGCATAAATAATTTAGCTGTTTCAACCCTGTTAGCTACGAAGTAAACAACAATGTCAAAGTAATTCTGATTCAATCATCTAGACATTGCAGCTGGAAATAAACACGATTCAGATTCAATAGGAAACACTTAAGGCTGACGCAGTCACAAAGTCTGTGTTGGGAGTTTGGAGGCGTAAATTCGCAACAGGACTTTCACTTTGACTGGGGTTCACATCCTGCATGGGGCGATTATTCACAGACTTGAGTTTCATTTAGAGTTTCATTTTACTCATTGTTTGGTTAAGGTTTAAGCACCCAAACGTCTTTGGTTAGGGTTAGGGAAGATGCACGAAGCAGCGATACCATTAATTATGCATACCTTTAAGCCTTAATAAATGTATACAGGTTCAATAATTAAGCTCCCATACAATTGTCATTGAAAGGGGAAATTAGAAACCAAAACCGTTGCTTTAGGGACTTCCACACTGGCCTTAATTATTCAGCTCAGATTGCTGCTGTTACATTAACCAACATATTAGAAGTGTGGTTATGTTTAGGTATCAAAACTACTTGGTTTAGTTTCAGAAAATATTATGGTTTTGGTTAAAATATGATCCTTTCACAATCCATCTGAAGATTCTCCTATACGTTTTCTGGGTTAACAGAGGCATGATTTCCTCCCAATCTAATAGCAGCAACAGTAAAGCAGTAAAATAAATGGCCAAGATATCTTGTTTAGAAATATTTTTGTAATACAAACAAAATACAACGAAATACCTTTCCCTCAAAATGTATTTGAGAATGCAGTTTAGTTAGGGTTAGCCCTAACCCTAACCCTAGAAGAACATGATTTATTAGAAATAAGTCACATCCAGGCTAACCTCTGATCCACTATCTCCTGTAACTAAAAGCAATCTCTTATTCAGATTTTCTTTCTTTGTAAACTATAATCTTGGGGTTTACTTTTCATATTCTACAACAAGAAGTCAGCAACTCATCACCAGCTACAGCCCTTTGAAACTTTAATGCTTTTTAACAAAGTTAAACAATGATTAGTTTATGAGCACAAAAAAAAAAAAAACTACAGCCCCCTTTAAAAAAGTACAAAATATGATTTCTAAAGTCAGTTCTTCAGCTTTCTAGTTGTAATTGCTACTGTTTGAAAAACTTTTGTTCCAGATATGTCTGAGCTAAATGAAGCCCCCTGACACAACTCTATAAAGAGACAGACAGTCTTTGTTGCTCCAGCCAACAGGAACCGGTTGACAGTACGAACACTGTCTCTTCCCTCTGACTAAGTCATGATCCACGCTCAAAAAGAAAATAGGAATGATAAAAACACAAAACATTTTACTTTAATGAGGTTGAGTTTAGAGATTTTCCAGTTTCTTGGTTCAATTACACAGTTTTAAGTATATTCAAATCAGATATTTCAGCATTTCAATATGTTGTTTTTAATTTATTAAATATTGAACTTGTTTGGACTCTACAGTGTTGAACATTACAATATTAATTACATGTTGATATGCATCTTGTAGCTATGGGAAGTCATTTAGGTCAAAATGTAATACTTCACTTGCACATACACCGATCAGCCATAACATTATGACCACCTGCCTAATATTGTGTTGGTCCCCCTTGTGTGGTGAAAAATACTCTGAACCATTGGGCATGGACAAGAGGACCTCTCAGGGTGTCCTATGGGGTCTGGCACCAGGACGTTGGCAGTGGATCCTTTGGGTACTCTGGCTTGAGCAGTGCTAACCCTCTGTCAATCCAACTTGTTCCACTGTTGGTGCTTGATCAGAATGGGGTCTAGGAAGTTTTGAAGTCAAATCAACATCAGTGACATTTGGGATTTCCATTTGCATGAGGGAGTGTGCTTGTTCTGGGAAAATGTTTATTTGGATGTCTAAGTCTCATCAACACGGATGCCAAAATCCAAGGTTTTCCATCAGAACACCACATAGTACCAATATGGTCAATGTTATTCACTTCACCTGTCAGTAGCCATAATGTTGTAGCTGATCGGTGTACATGCATACTGTCATGCACATACTTAATGCTAATGCATATGTATTTGCATGTACATAAGAGAAAGCATGTACGTGCAAGTGAAATATTCTGTGTTGGTCTAAAAGGCTTCTTATAGTTCCTGTAAAATCATTAAATGTATCAAATTTTCTTTGTTAATTCTTTCATTCTTTTATTGATTTCACATCACCATGAGCTAAAGCCTGCTGAAATAATATGTTTGTTCTGATTACGCACATATATTCTGCATCATTTACCTTTATTAAAATGTAACTGCATAGAGTGTGCAAATGTTTGTGCAGAAAGCAAATCTTTGTATTTGCATAAGACTTAGTTACTCCGTCAGTCTGGTGGGTGGACTCTTAAATCCATGTGTTGGCACATAAAAATATTTGACAACTACTTTTGCGATATAAGATCACAAAGCTATATTATAAAATACATCTTATAGACGTAAAAACTCATGTGGCAAATCATACATGAGCATATGGAAACTTCCATTTTCCTCCATGTCCTGAAGAGTGCTAACAAGTTCATATGCACCAGGTGTGTTTGTCCTGTCTGTTGTCCAACCCCTGCTGTGAATTCATGTTCACCGATGTGCCTCTGAGGGATACGCAAACAAGAAAACCCAGTCACACTGCACATAATAAAAAAAAAAAAACTGGATCCCTTGTGTGGTCAAGCTCATTAAACACATATTCTGCTGCAAACATGCAACAAAAATGAGTATATTCCAGACATAAATGGAAAATCCAGTTAATTTGGCACCGTTTAGATTCATGTAAACAAAGAAGCGGCTTCAGCTTCCTCTACATCACAGTTAATATCCTCTGTGACCTATTCGAGGAAAAAAAAAATGGGGCAGTTACCAAGGAGAGAAGCCAATCGTTCATTCTAAAAATATAATCTCAGACCCCCCCGCTAGTGGGAGGTTGTGGTGCACAGTCCTTTTTTCTTCCTATCTGTTGTGGCTCGGAAGGAGCTGGTCCGTCACATAATAAACAAGTCTTGTGTGATCATTATCCGAGCAATGAGTGGCCCAAACCTCTCTGCAGGCTCATAGTGTGTCAAGCATCTGGAGATTGGTTGCTCGTTGGTTTGTTTTACCCGGGGATGAGCTTAAAAGGGGAAAGACAACAAGTGAAAGTGAGGAAACTGAACTAAGAAGCTATGACATAAAAATATTTTAAATTTTTTTGTTTGCAGTTCCAATATGCAACTCCAAGGGGGTTAAAGTTTCCTTATCTGACAGCCCTTTCCACATAACCACCAAATGAAATTAGATCAAAGCAATAATTTTTAGAACAACCGTGTGATGTGGGCCACAGGTCCCAAGATAGAAAGAAGGCCTAGAAAAGCTACACATGGAGTTTCTGCGAAAGAATGACCCTCTTGAAAAACACCAATTTTACGGCAAAATGCTGCTCTCAGAGCCGATCTTATCCTGGTCAACATGAACATTTCAATTGCGGTTATTTCTGTCACGATGCTGCCTGGAAGGATGACACCCCTCTACTCCCGGTAACATGGAATTGAAGTTTTTTTGAGCAGCAGCCAGGAGTATAATTCATTAGACAGACCGGCTATAATGAGCCAGCAAAGACAAAGCACCCAATTTCCACTGTGTCCTCATTCCCCTGGGAGCTGTGATCATAATGACGGTGCTGTTTGTTGCCTGGTTTCATGCTGAATCATGATCTCGCAGCCACAGGACCTCGTTGTTTCTTTTCTCACCTCTCTCCCTTCAGATTCCGGAAAAAAGAAGAGAACATCGGCTCCTCTTGATTATGCCACTTGCATGAGACAAGTGTGGTTCAGTTATGTGTTTCACCGGTCTAATAAGGACTAGTATGCTTCATGCCTCATGAGGTCTCCTGATGGGAAGCCATGCAGCTCTTGCAGCCAAGACAGTGATGCGTGATGATAAACAACAAGACAGCTGGTTTGTTTCAAGCCAACTCACCATCTATATGATAACAAGGTTAAAGAGGAGCAACTCCTCTTTGAGAATTAAAAGGCCATCGCTGGTAAGCAGCGGCTCATGCATCGAGAGAGCTTCTGGTTTGTGACCACATTCCTCAAATGAATATTCACCAAGATATCCGGCAAGCAGCTAATGCCACGTTGTAACTATAAAGCGTCATGTAAATATTAAAACAAACCCTCTTGTAATCCCATGTGTATTGCTGCAGCATAAACAGATAATGTCTTGTGTGCATTTGCGATCTTCACTGATATGTGCTCTGTCCATTAGTCTTTGCTACACTGGCATGCATTCCACTCATTTGTCTCCAGCTGATGGAGCACTCAGCAGTCATTTCGGTGTTGAGTGGGCCTCTCAAGCATATTGGGTTATAATTTTTTCATGTACACTTGCATTTTTATGATAATAGACTATTATTGCTAGATGATGGGTTTTTGTGTCTGAGCCTCCGTGGAGCCGCTGCAATTTGGTTCTTTCTCCTCTATTAGGGGTTTTATGTTTGTTGATGCTTTTTGGTTTGTTACTGTGCAGCAATTCATTTAAAAAAAACAACAACATTGTTTTTTTATAATATTATGGTAAATGTCACAGTTTATTATGTAGGATCTTAACCATAATATATAAACCTGTTTAGTAAATTTGCATAATAAATAACATTCAACCATCATACTTTAATATTTAATTTAGTCAGGTAAATTTGTGTCTTATATAATATTAAAGCTATTTAAGCTTAAGCTTAATATTTAAACGTGTTAGGTAAACCTGTGATACCAGTCTTATTTCTCCTCTGGAAAGCACTTTGGCACAATGTTGTTTAAAATTTGCATTGTAAATAACAGTGACGTGACTTGACTCTGAAAGTTTTATTTTATTTTACTTGCTATAATTATTATTGACAAATTGCATTTTTGCTTCTGTAGTCTTTCAATTTAAACTTCTACTTAATTGTTGTTCAGATGCCTTTTGGGTATCCTGGTTTTGTGTTGTCCATCAAAGCACTTGTTTTTAAAAGTGCTAAATAAATAAGGTTATTATTATCATCATCATTGTTGTTGTAATGTAATGTCTTTATTTACTTAATGTATGTTGTCTCCACCAAGGGTTTGAAGAGTACAGAAATTTCAATCCTCTCTATGTCCTGTACATATTGCAGCATTGACAAATGAAAAAGGGTTAGGGTTAACCCGAACCCGAACCCTTTAACAACTAGCACAAAACAACAGTTTTTATTCCATCAATAACAAGATGAAATTAAATACAATAAAGGAATAGTTCTGCATTTTTTAGAATGTGAAAAAACAAGAAAAAAATACATTTAAAAACTCAAAGATTGTGCTTGAGGTTTGCTAAAAAATAGACCAGCTTTAGCACAGCATTTAAGTATTTATAACTGGATTGAAAGCCACATACATTACCAAAAAAAACAAGATCACTTTTAAAATGCACACAAGAGAATGAAAGATAATATAATATAAGATTAATAAGAAAACGATTTAATGAACACAAGAACTTAGAATTTACTGAATAGCAGTGATATACGTCACCGTCTGTTGTCTTCTACTATTGGTCAGAATTTTTGGCTACTGAATTCTGATTGGCTGCTGCTGTGAGTTCAAAGGTTAGCTTGTTTGGTAACATGCATGTTGTTGTGTACCTAGCAAGAGAGGGTGGTGTTATCTGCGGATTTTTGTAACAGTGGTTCCTTATTCAGCTTATTGTAACACAATAATAGCGCACAAATACGTTTTCGCTTGTTTATTTATCCTGTTATGTACGTATGAACGCGCTGACAACCCGGACATGCTAATGTTAGCCGCGTAGCTACCTAGCTTGGCAGCTAGCTAGCTTGGTGACAAGCGTCCTAAATGTCAAATTGTACCGAAAGCTGACCTTGTAGGTACAGAAAGCTGGGACAACGGTTCACATGGCTTCAATCGGAGCTATGGCTTCAACCAGTCTCCTGTGTTTGATCAACGCGAAGGCAGCAGGCTCGATGAAAACATTAGCCAGGGTAGGATGCAGTGTGTGCTTCAGGAGGAATTTCTCCAGTTCACCTTCAAGACTGCAAAGCTGCATGTCAGCCTGGGTCATTGATCAGTATGGCACTAATGGGGCTTTGAGGTACACAGAAGAAGTCACCATTCCCACCATTAATTCTGCCAGTGAGGTGATGATTAAAGTCTATGCGGCCAGTCTTAACCCTCTTGATGTATCTATGAGGGGTAAGTGTCAACCAATATCAATGTATTACCTAATAAAGTAACTTAATGTTCTCCATAAGCAAAGTAATAAGAATAAACAGATAATAAGTGACTTTTAAACATACCTGCTGGCTTTCTCTGTTTCAGGTGGCTATGGAGCTAAATTGATGAAGTTAAGAAGGGATCCATTTTCTGTGATGAGTGATGATAATGAGTTTCCCCTCATTCTTGGTCGGGATGTGTCTGGTGTAGTGGTGGACTGTGGATCTGAGGTTACCCACTTCACTCCAGGAGATGAGGTAGGTGCTGTACTGCACACCCATCTTTTAAAAACAGTTTTTAGGAGTTGACATTAAGGAGGGAAACAGGAGTTGGATATGTCACACAGTGGCTACTTTGTTAGGTACGCCTCTGATACTGTCATATAGCTTTTATCTCAACTATACTCGTTACTAAGTTTGTGCTCTGCAGTGGTGTTGAATTGAAAAACATTCTATTGACATGTTTCTGCTGTTTTGCCTCTTATCCCATTTATAAACATAAGGGGAAAAGAATATCATAAACACATCTGAACATAATTCAGGTCAGTACAACACAACCAGTACCTATGACCTCAGCAAGACACATAGGGCTAACACCAAATTAAAGTTTTTTACCTTGTTACCATGTCCATATGATGTTTTTTTTTTATATGCGTTAGAGCAAAAGAGGTAGTCAACAACATGGCTGAGCATTTCCAGCTTGAAACTGCAGTGTACCGATGACAGTCATAAAAACACAGATTCAGACTTCCAGAGTTTTATACATAACAAACATAAGTAACCAATCCTGTCATTTGGGGGGGGGACTTTTCATATAATTTTTTCTTTTCAGGGTCTGTTTCTAGGTTAAACATGCCTGAGTTACTCCAATATTACAGCTTGGCATTGTGTAGCATGGAGTAGTTTTACAGTGTTTTAGCAAAGTTGTAAGTGAGCTGGTGTGCTCCAGCTGCAGTGAGTGGGAAGGAGTGCATGCAGAAAGAGGCAGGAATGACGTAGATCTGCACATCTGGACACAAAGATGTGGAATTATAGCTAAGTGTGTTTAAGGCATGAAGGGATTATTTTCATGAAATTTGAAACTAAATATGCAACTTTGCTACACAAAGATAATTTTTTAGGGGTTTAAACAGTGACCAGAGTGGGACTTTAACGTCTTTCTGACAGTTTCAGCAAAAGTCAAACATCATAATGTACCTAAATGTAAAATGCATGGCATGCCTGTTGTACTGGATTGCATTAAATTGTATAGGTATACCTAATAAAGAGACCAGAGAATGTGTAATGTAGTACAATATATCATATAGAAAATAACTGAGACATTGTAAAATAACCAAACACAAAATCTTTTTTGTGGTTAGTGCGGCAAACAAAATAAAGTTTCTTCATCACACTGATGCAAACGCCATATAAACATCCAGTGTTCTGAATATTTGCCAGTTTCCACACTGGTCTAACACAGAGGTTCCCAACTATCAAGCTGCTAATTCTGAGATAGTAGGATAGTAAAGGAGGTGCTCTTTATTATTTGCTTGTTTCCCTTGTGACTGACTGTATAGCTGTAAAAAAAAAAAAAAAAAACTTGAATAAAATAGGGGATAAATCACTCTTTGGTTGATCTCGTAAAAAACCACAGACATATGGAGCCTGTAATGAGAGACTACAGGTAAACATTGCTTCATTTTAAGGGGTCACAAGTCGAAAAGGTTTGGATCTGCTGTTTTAAAGCACGCAAAATTTGTTAAAGATATAGCTACCATATGAAAAACACTAAGAGAATCCCCACCCCAAATCCACACATCTCCATAGCTGAGTCACTCCCGTACATTTTCTTGGAAGAAAGATCAAGTTGTTTCTGCTCGGTCATCACTTGACTGTGACTCATAATAATTTGAGACTTCTGCTGTGCTGTCTCCCACGTATCCACATTACAGTCTTCCGGCAGACAGAAAGGTAATTATGCAAATTCAGCTTAAAGTGAATGTGATTAAGTAATGGAACAATAGAGCAGTGAAAATTTCCACATGTACTCTTCTAGTAATTGTGTTGCGCAAGTTTAAAAATATCATTGGAAAAGACTAATTACAAGAAAGGACCGGAACAGTTGTCATAGAGCCTTAATAGCCGATTAACCAAAGTCAGAGAACTATGAGTAGGTGGTTAGTTTGAGTTGTGTTCAGCGTGTTAAATGTCATTTGTCTTCCAGGTGTGGGCTGCTGTACCCCCATGGAAACAAGGCAGTCTGGCAGAGTTTGTGACTCTGACAGAGTATGAGGTGAGCTACAGAGTAGAGTTGTTATAATAAATTCACTGTGTATAATTAAACTGCTGCCTATACTAAGACCAACTTTAAAGTGATTTAAATTTACTGCCGGGATGTTTTCAAACAAATGGGGAAAAAGCTGATTGAGAAGTCTTATTTAAACTGGAAAAAAAAAACTTATTGAACAAAAGTTTGGAAGAAGTCCACCCTGTTATGTAATGGTGCTGTGTAAGAAGTAATTAGGATTAAGTTTGTTCGGTTGCAGTCGCCACTGTGGCAGCAATTACAGAGACATACAAATTGCCCTGTGCTTTCTTGCTGCATTGTGCTTCATTTATTCAGCAGCTCTTGCTAGCTTCCCTCACAGCAGCTCTGGTGATTAAACCAAGCTTCTAAATTGTTAATTTAAAAGATTGTTTACATGTTAATATAGTTCTAACTATTGACGTTGGCTGTTTTTACAGGTTTCCCACAAGCCAAAAGTATTGAGTCACATCGAGGCGGCGTCCATCCCCTACGTGGCCAACACGGCTCTGTCTGCGCTTGTAAATGCAGGTGGTCTTTGCAGAGACAACGCTTCAAATAAAAGGCAAGCATCAGCCTGTAACATGTATTGAACCCATTTCACCCCCTTGTTGTCTATACAGAAAACAAGAGGGGTGTAAATCGGGGAGAGAAGTGAGAAGTGTAAGTCCCTGAATGCTATTACAAACTGTAATCCTTGAATTAATTTGTTAGGGTCTCGGAGCTTAAATGTGCTCTTTTCCTGTTGAGGAGTCGGTCCCGCCATGCAGACCTTGACTTTAATGAGACGTTTTCCGACACTTTCATTTGTGTAGTTCAACCAGTCTCATGTTTCATTCTAATTGGCATCAAAAGGTTTTTTTAAATCCTGCTTTTAAAACCGTAGACTGTAAGAAAAACTTAACCTGATGAGTAACCTAATGGAACTTCCACTCCTCCTCTAATGTAATAGCTTCCAATCCTGCAAATCCCTTTTCACCCCCCGAGGCTCCCACTTCTTTTTGTAGCTTCGTTTAAATGAGTCACACAGTAATTGAATGACCCCTCTGGTTGCTGGGGTTTCTCCTCCTAGAGTTTTGATCACTGGAGGATCAGGAGGTGTTGGAACATTTTCCATTCAGGTAAGGCAAAGTTTATTCCTGTAGCCGTGCCTGCATGTGTCTTTGACTCTGTTAAAACCCTGCAAGAATGTAAGGCCTCCTGCCGTGCGGATTTATCTGTTTTTCTTCCTTTACGTTTTGCCAGCTACTGAAGGCTTGGGGAGCCCACGTAACCGTCACCTGCTCTCAGAATGCTGAAGGCCTCGTTAGAGGGCTCGGGGCCGACGAGGTGGTGGACTACACAGCGGGAGATGTCGCTGAGAAACTAGAAACGATGGAGAAGTAAGATTTGTCGCTGTGTTTTTAGAGATAAACATACGATAAAAATTGTGCCTTGCATGATGTATAAAGCGGTTACAGTGTTGTTGTTTTTTCTTAAGAAACAGATTGGAGCAAAATGTTCTTTGATGAAGTATCATTAGAGTCAGTGCCAGTCCAATAAAGGTGCTAATGAAAAGCGATCATCTAGGACTGCTAAAATTCTGTGTGCTTCCCCCCATAAACACCCCAAATGTGGTAAACATCTTCCTGTCAGCATGGCACACCTGCTCACTGACTCATTTTCTAGTTTCCATGGAAACCAGGGCTTAAGGTCTGAGAGGATGCTGGTTCACTTATTTTCCTGCCCCCGAAACAGAATTGGTAAACCTTGGCCTTAGCTTGAAGACAGAACAATTATCTTTTCCTGGCATTTAAACGGGGGGCTCTAGCAGTCAGTGCCATGTGGACATGAGATAATTAGATTCTAACAAATTAGAAGCCCACAGGGGGTCTCAAATGTAGCAACTTGCTATTAAGTGTGTTTGATTTTAAGTATTTAGACCTTTGTCCAACAGGATTTCTCAAAATTTAACTGCTTTTGTTTGCACCACTAGGTTTGATGTTGTGTTCGATGGTGTGGGTGGAGAAACAGAGCAGTATGCGATGGGCCTGCTGAAGCCCTGGTCCGGGGCAAAATACGTCACGCTGGTAACACCTTTACTCCTCAACACTGATTCCATGGGCCTGTTAGATGGGGCGCTTAATGCCGGCTTCACCCTTCACAGTAAAGCTATTCAGGTAAAAGCACGAGTAAAGCAAACTTTTCGATATTAATGCGAATGTGAAAGATTAGACATCAGTGTTATGGTCTAGCCCGACAAACAGAGCCCTTTCTGCTCAGTCGTTTGTTTTTACAAAATGTACTGAGCCTTGTGTTTCTCATGAAGCCAGTAGCCTGGGTGTGGACTACAGGTGCTCCCAAACTGAAATGGCATTCTCGATCCCCAGTGGCATGGAAAGACAACTCTGTGTAATGGGTGCACACCTATCCCAGCCAATAGAAGTTTCTGCTACATTTTATTTCCATTCAGTTGATCAGATGATTTGAAGTTCAGGTGAGGCTGGGTGGGAAAAAATCATGTAAATACTTGACTTAGCTTCGTAGCATATTTTCCCTTTGCAGAGGTTCATGCTCGGTCTTTAGCAATATACGCTGAAGGGCTTAATAAATCTCACGGTGTGCAGGTGAAGTGAAAATCTGAGCGTTAAGAGTCTCTGCATGTGTACAAGTCTGCTCTGTTAGTGGGGTTCATGTCGTGAGGGTGGTGGGTGAACAGACGAGGACAGGGTGGAGCTGCTCTGGGGACTGAGTCAAGTTGTCCGGGGCAGTGCAGGCACTAGTGAGAGCACAGCTGGCAGTGTTGGAGCTGTGTGAGTGTGTCTGGATGAGTGTGCAACTGTGTGGGCATCAGACTAGATGCAGCGTGTGTGTGTGTGTGTGTGTGTTTGCTGCTGAACCAGCAGTATTTGGTGTTTGTTCAGATTGTGGCCGACTATCTCCCCCCGGCAAATACCAGTGTTTGTGTGTTTCTTGCCAAGCCTCCGAGCCCCCTTTGTCCACGGGAGCAGCCAGCTGGTCAGTTTGGCGGGGCTCAGTCGCAGCAGTCACACCCTCAACACACAGCTCTGGACAGCGAGTCTTTTCCATGTGGGAGATCACAGCGCAACTGAGCCCTCTAGTGTTAAACTTCATGGCAGCATTGAATTGTTTGTTTTTCCCAAACAAGCAGGGGTAGTTTTACCAGAGCCTTAGAGGTGTGGCAAAGTGATGTCACATAACTGTATGTTTTCATCAAGTATCAAGCCGTGTTGTATTTCAAGTGGAGGACATGGGAGAATTTTTTCTTTTATAACTGAGTTATGGAAGTTTGTTTGTCGTAGCAGGAAAAGCATAGATGCAGCCACCATTAATAGTTTCTGTGTTCCATTAGGGTGTCCTTGTGAGCCAGTAGACCAGCGAGCATAATACAAGGGCCCTGAATCATGAAACACTCGATGAAATGCAGCCATGATTCATGCTATTGATTTGCTTATCCACTATTATATATTAAAGTGTCTGCCGTGAAAAAAGTTTTCCTTCTGGTTAAGTGGGCAAAGCAAAAATACCAGTTTTTACTAGTTATATTACATTATTAGGAAGTTACCATAAAAGTTCATTCTAGTAGCATCACTGTATGTGAATAAAAGTGGGAAATAATTAGCACTGAGTTGGATTTCTGTTAGATTTTCTGTTTATGCTCATCTTCATCTCTATTTTGTATTAAGTCTATCCTTGGTAACTAATGTTTCTCTGCTGATAATGACTGAAATACGGCTTCAAATGATGTTATAAAGGGTAATCCAAATAAAAATTCAGATTTGATTGGTTGGAAACCTCAGTATTCTTCATTAGCTTAGTTTAGTATCTCGTCTATCATCAAATGTGTAATAATTTTTTCTTCTTTTCTTCCTATATAATTCGGTTAATTTCTTCTCACTCTTATTATGTTGCTTATGTCACTGTATTGATCATGTGCGTGGGCCAACTTTTGTTACCCCATGGTAGCTTAAAAAAAAAAATTCTGATTCAATTTCAGATTTTGCACAATCATTTCATGGTATTTTCAGTATTACGTGAAACCTGCTGACATTTATGACAATGTAAAGATCGATTTGGGACCCCTGGAGACCTTTACATGCAGACTTCCTTATCTTTTCATACCAGATAACTATTCTGTGTGCTGTGAGGCGAAGACATGCCTGACTTCTAATTATTGCCTTCTCTCTGGTCATCTCCTAGAACATACTATCAAGTGGAGTCTTCTACAGGTGGGGATTTTATGCTCCAGATGGTCCCGCTCTGGATGAGGTCAGCCGGCTGGTGGATGCAGGGAAGGTACTGTATTGCCTTGTTGTTTCATGTCGTACGTACTTGCCATTCAGAAGCCTTGTGGAAATTGTCTCGCTTGCACATCAGTCTGAGAGTGAAATTCATGCAGGGATGGGGACCATACAGATACAGTGAATATGAACATACCAGGGATTCCATACATGCCTGTATTCAAGGCTCCCCAGTGGCTTTGTTAAGGAGAGGGCATCGTGTTCCCACTATGCTGGTTGGTTGGTGTGCACGGTTGGCTGCTGGGCGATTGAGTCAGGCGCCAGGAGACGGTGAATGGATTTTTTAAACAGTGCTGAGCAGCCATTCGCAAAAGCGTGTGGGACCTCTGTCCTATTGTCCTGGGGCTTACAGCAAGCGGCACACTCAGACCAGTGGCGGGAAGCCTACGGACCTGCACAGCAAAACCCCCCCTTCACCCGCAAAACACACATGCACACACTCTCTCTACACGTCCTATTTGCAGTCAGAAGTGTGGACGGCTTCCAGTGATGCCACCGCGCTCCCCGTTCATTGTTAACGACAAGAGATGCTGACCAGAATAACATGCCCGGCTGCCTGTGTTGTGGGACTAGCGCAGGATTGTCCAGCCTCATCACATTCTGAACACCTCCCGCACGTTCTCACATTTGCAGCTATGAAAGCAGAGATGATGTAGCATTAGGGGGCTTGTGGGTATATGCTAGAGTGAATATGTTAAATAATGTGATTTTACAATGACATCCAGTGGCTATACACTTAGATCTCGGGTCAAGTTACTGAAAATAGTACAGTCAGTTCATGTTGTCTGGTTTTGAGAACTTAATGCAACATGTTTATCTCAGCATAGAAAAATATATCTAACTAAATGATATAATTGTCAAGCTAGATAAACAAAATAAAGCAAGTTCCACCTGTCCTATTTCCAAGCCCAATAAAACAAAAGCCAAAACCCATTTTTAAAATCTGTTTAATCCATCTGCTAAACTAAAACTTTAAATCTGATCTCGTAATTGTTTCATTTTACACGTCTTGATCTCAAGCTCACGTTCCTGATATTTTTTCTGTCTGTCTCATCTCAGATCCTGCCAGTCGTGGAGGCCCAGTTTCCATTTACCCAGGTGCCTCAGGCTTTCCAGAAGTTGGAGCAGGGCCACGCCAGAGGGAAAACTGTAGTCAGGGTGGCTGAGGAGGACGATGAACAGGCCGAAGACTTGGTCCAGAGCAGCCGCTCGGAGACTGCAGAGTCGGAACGAGAAGTGCAAGAAACAGCCAAGCAAAACTAAAGCGAGCGCCAAGAGAGTTACTCTTGTGATCCTTCTCACCTCTGCAAGGCTACACTTGACTGCAGCAGACTGTATTATCCAGAGGTAGCAGCGTGTTGTGCAGCAGACTGCAAGCGTGACTTGCGCTCGTAATGAGAACGCTGTAGCTCTTGTTAAAACTTACACCCTCCAGTACCGTTTTGAAGTTTTGGCAAGCTGGTTGAGTTATGCTGCGTTCATGTCACACTCGGGTTACTGTAATTACCACCTGCTGACCTGTAAATGCCATTCAGGTCAGAATCCAGCTGGTAATAGTAACCAGGTATTTGGTTACTTGCTGGAATTTATTCAACATGAAACTTGTCTGTTACAAACAGAAACAGCACTACAGGGCAGGTGACGTTTTTTCTTTCCTTTGCATTTGCATAATCTTCTTGTTAAGTCGTTTGAGAACTGCCATGGGCGCTTGGATGTCTTTCCCCATCATCACCTTGTGTCTCACTTTATGTGGATGCTATATACAGCTACGTATTTTGAACCAAATGTGTCAGTTCAACCTCTGAGAAACAAACGAACAAAAACTTCATTTTAGTCTCTACATTGTTCAGTAAAGTGCAGCTCGGTTTACTGTTCTGTGTATTTAAGAAATTTATTGACAAAAATACTTTTGTTATTCTGAAAACAACGAGTCTGTACTGTATAGTTTGGATTAAACAAAAATAAAAGACACAAGAGATATACAATATATTTTTTTGTTTCCTCATGTTGCATGCAGCTGGAAAGTATAACATGACATTGCATAAAAAGATATGAAAACATGTTAACACTGTTTTAAGTTAATTAAAATCACGTAGAAATAGATTTATTCCATGAAAAGACAAAATATAAACCTTAAAAGATATATTACTGGGAGTGTAAAATAAGAAGCATTTCAAGTTCAAGAACCCGCTGGTTGTATATTCAGAGGGTTGTAATACATTCTGATGAAATTATTCATTTCTCTCCAAGTTGACCTCTTCATTGGACAGTTTTATTGTTGCCCTGCAGCAAAACGTTGAGCAGCTCCAATGACGCACCTGGTCCTCAAATCGTCGAACACTTGACACCGACTCTCCGACAGAGCCGTGCCTCTGACTCTGAATATCAGGGATCCAGCTGAGCAGCTCATGTTTTCATATAATCTCCACATTCCACCTTTGTTGTAGTTTATGTGGCTCGAACGTGTTCAGAATGACTTGGTTTTTGTCGTAGTGAAGGCCACCTGAAAGAGACCAATGTTTTCTAATTAACAGACAGATAAATTTTACTTTTTCCACTACGATTCTAAATAATTAGGCATCATTGGGTGTCTTATTTGGTTCATGTTCATTAACGATACATGACACTCATAAATGATCACAGGCCTATTGATGGATTGAACCCTTTTCCTGTTTTTTATTCTTGGGTGTTTGCAATGTTTAGTTTTTGCATATATTTCATTTGCAATATACCGATGACAATATTTACTACGCAGTACTTCTAGTGCAGCGAATGATTCCGAATGTTTGTACACTGGCATTATTTAGTCCACAAGGTGTCACTAATTGACAGTGTTGCAGAGTTGCTGTACATAAATGTCCATTTGTTCAGTTCTCCAGGAGGTTCTGGGAAGAAGTTAGACACAAAATGATACTAATACTGGCTTGGTTTGAACAAAAGCTGGTTATTAATGCATAGAATTAGCATTCTAAGTAGAGAGTTTTGTAGAGGACAATTACTGCCTCTTAAATGAACGTGGGAACAGAGTATTCGCTAATAATTCTAGCGTTTGCCCTCAGGTCTTGGACCTGACAGATTTAACAAAATTTGGCTATAAAACCTAAAGTGTATGCAAATGTGACTGACTTTGAAGTATTATATAACTCTGACATTTGAACCCTCTGTGGCAAACTCATCCCAGACAGTGCAGATATGCTAATCATCAATACAATATCTTTTAACATTAAAGAGAAATTGTTTTGTTTAAGCTACATGTCATGCCAGATCTGGATGCTCACCTTTGACTTCCAGGACGAGATCTGAGGTGAGGGAGTAGCGAATGAAGCCGTCGGGGGTGATGCTCCAGAGGCTGACTTGGTTGTCTGGCTCTGGTGTGAGACCTATGCGGCTTCCTGCCATTGTGATGCTGCCAATGGGACCTAAGCAGCACTCCTCCAACAGCTGGAAACAGAGGAGTCGGTGTGAGAATTTAATTTTGTTCCTGCTACCATCCTCGGGGTTCCCCTCCCGCCGTGTTTCTGGGTGACTATTGATTGCTAGTGTTTTTTTTTGTCATCAGTATGTGCAAACTCTCATCCAGGTTTGGCTCCTGTCCTCCTCTGCAACCCGCCGCCCTGCTGTCCTCCTCTTCCCTTGTTCCTGCCACCTGAATGCCTCTGACTGGATCAGTGCCCAGTCCTCTGCTCTGATCCCACTGCAGCAGTAATCTCAACCCCTGCCTTAAAAGTGCAGCAAGTCTGGCAGCCAGGGCTGCTGTGATTTAATGTGAGCAGCATGCCAATGGGTCCCTAATGTCTCTGTTCACCGGTTTACTCGTAGCAGTTACACTTTGTGGTACCTTGTTTCTGTATATGCTTAGTCCACTTTTGTTTGTACCTCTGTATACTAGTTTCTGTATGCACCTTACTGTGAATACCTGTAGCTGTACAACATCACTCGTGTACTCCCTTTGTACATGGAGACTGAGGCAAGCATTAGTTTGTTTGCTTGTGTAGCCACATTCAGGTTTTGGGTTTGCCATGTAAAGATAGAGCAGCAAACACAGAGTAGGTATTCTTTTGTTGTTCTGGATTATCTAATGAGCAGCTAAAAGGCTGAAGAAAAGCTCCAGATTAACCCTCTTTAAAACCCACTGATGGGTCAAAATTACAATTATCAGAGAACATAATAATATACAGGAATAACTGTAACCGAATTGTAAGGTTCTCAGATTTTCTATGGTCTTTGAACTTATCATGTTGCGTGCCACTTGGTTTGGAAACTTAACCATACCTTAGCTTAAAATTGTGATATTTCATCACGTCTCAATTAAAATTTTACCAAAAATAAACTGTTTACTCAAACCAAATATTGTGAAAAACTAAAAATTCTGCCCTCCTTGATGCAACCAGTGCGCCATTAGCTACTACCAACAAAAATTCAGGGAGTTTTCGGCTGTATTGGGCTGAACTGCAGGTTGTGTTTACACAAAGCAGATACTAAACAAGCATAGAAACAAATTAAAAATGTAAGGAATAAAATATCTACAGTATGTAGAATCACCATTCTTGCCTAGTATTGATTAGATCGGTATGCACTTGCTGCACATGCTGATTCCAGTTTTTCAATTTTTGTAAAATAAGTAAAGAAACTTTTGTTGTTTATTATTTATTTTGTTTTCCTGTCGTTATCCTGCACAACAGATATTTTTGAGTTCTGTACTTCTAGATTAGATTTATATTGCAGTGAAAAATGAACCTACGGTGAGAAAATTAAAGGTGTAAAAAATATTCCTACTTGGAGCTCAGAGGATTAAGAGTCTGTCTCTGTGTTATTTTTTCCTTTCTTTGTTTTGAACAGCGCTCATTGACCCTTGGTCCCCCTGTTTACTCTGTTATTTTTTCCAAACCTGGCCACTGAGCTTGTAAGCATGTCTCATTCTGTTCATTAAAAAAAGGGACAGTTTTGTTTTCAACCGCCGTCAACTGGTTGTTAATATTATTCTCCCTCTCTCCCTTAATGAGCTGTGGCCTAACAGCTTCATTAGTTTAAATAAAACTGTACAAGGTAGAATGATCATTGTTTAATAACAAAACATTCTGAATGTTACTTGATAGTGATATTTCTCATGATTACAGAGTCTATACCATTCGACTGACTATTTGTACTTCAAAAATAGTACTGAATTTACCTCTATTTGAAATTGACAATTAGGTAAGCGGCTGAAGGTTGACTGAAATCCAGTCTGTCTCTGGTCTGAGTTCAACCTTCTTTAGGTCTAACCTGGTCTTAATTTTGAGGTTTGACTTCAGCCCATTTTAGATGATCTACGAACCTGCTGACTGTTGATCTCCTTACGCACCTCTGCTAAAACCTTCTCTGACCTTTGACATCAGATCAGTTGTATAGGGACTGTCCCGGTACCTTGCAGTGCAGATGTCCGTTCTGGTAGAACCAAATCTGCTCAAAACCATCTGTCTCCTCTGTTTCTTGGATCCGCAGAAGTTTCACATCATCCAAATCGCCGGTCACGGACATCATTAGCCCCGTCTGTTGGTTCCTTAAACGGAAGTGAACCTGCTTCTGCTCAGGTAGACACAAACAGGATTGATGTTTTTACTGAATGAATAACTGGGATCATAACTTAGTGAAATTAATGATATGGTTTCTTCTCTCTTGATTGTTATTCTCAGTGCAGTGTTTGAATTGACAGATGGGTGCAGTATTGATAAGTGTACATATAAATATATCAACCACTTTGGTGTACAGACTAAAAAATCTAATTGTATACCTGCATAAGAGGGCGGAGGGATCCGATTTTCTTCCAGCTGCTAAATTTGTTCCAGTCGGGCAGCTCACCAGGTTTCAGCAAAATCTGAGCACCACGGTAGTTGATTCCCTCGTATAACACCCACCTGATGGAAAAGAAATTACAGAACAAACAACACTTCCTTATCAGCTTTTCTCGTTCGGCACTTTGACTGGCGCGAGTTAATCACCATCAGTCCCAAGATAAATACTGTTTACAGAGTGTTTCCGCCATAGAATTGAGAGCTTGCTCTTGCATTTGTTTAATTTTTCTTCATTCAACAGCCTGAATAGACATGCAGTCAGAAGTTAGATGAGAAGTTTGGCAGTGAAATGTTTTTCTTTCTTCTCATTAACTTCTACCTTATGTGACTAAGGAAGTAACATTTAGCCAGGAGATTAGAGGATGCTCAAGAGAGAACGAAGAGAGTCGACAGGGACAAATATTAATATGCTTTGCCTTTCTCCAATTCCCCCCAAAAATCTGGAAATGTCAAGTTGAATTGTTCTGATATTATAAACTCAACCTGCTGAGCCTTTGATGCTGTTAAGTACAACATTTTCTTTTTTTAAAGCGGCAGTATTTTAGAGCCCCGTCTTCCAAGCAACGCACTGCCAAAGACAATCTTGTAAAATGTGCTGAGCTTCACCGCTGTCCAATTTTGCTTTTAACTCGGCTGCAGCAGGAATGTGTCACTCCAGAGACACCTCTGCCTCACTATGAACCCTTTATTTCCTCTGCATGGACTCACACCTACAGACTGAATCTTGCACATCAGCAGCAGATTTCCATCATTTATCCACCTGTCAGTGCTGCCGTGTGCCACGCTGCAATACAAGATGTGCTGAACTTGCTCTCTGCGCCCGATATTTCTGAATCTACGGAACATCATGCTCGAGCAGGCCCAAACTGCTTCGCCTACACAGGTGATTTACAAAAAAACAACTCCAGGAATCCATCTTCACTTCTCTGTTACACTAACAAATCTGCATGGAATACAAATGTAACGACTGGCAATTCAGAAGAACACAAAGGGTGCCACTTATTTAGACACAAACCTTGCTGCTTGCTCATTTTATTATCTTGAAGTCTTTCATCTTTAATTTGAAGTACCTTGCTTTGTCTGCTGAAATCTAGCTCCTTTATCATGTAACTCTATGATTTGTTATTACAGCAGTGGCACTCTACAAGGGTGCGGTTCGCCATACACAAAGAACTATGGAATGAACATCTGACATGTTGACTTGGCAGATGATAACTTATGAATTTAAAAAACAACAGGGATTTAGACGCTGAGCTGCTCACAGCTAATAGGCCACTGAAGGGATTGTGTGTGAAAAATAAGGAATAATACTTTGTTTAACTTGTTCCCCGGCGGAAAGACAAAATGTTATTGACAGCCCAGTGGGTCTCCAGGAGAAACACACACAGACTGTTATGCATGAACCTGTCAAACACACACACGGAGGACAACCTGGTGATGGCAGGCTCGCTGCTTTACATTCCTATGGAGTGAGTTACCACCCAGCATTCGCAATGTACTCACATGCCTCCTTCCACCAGCATGGACTGGACCCGGCCACAGCCTCCAGCAAGCTGAAGGTTGACGGATCCATCTGTTAGAACCACCCTCTTCCCACGCAGCCCGCATCGCTCAAAAAGAGTGATGGATGGCAGCGAGAACTCCTGGTGAGGACGGGAGAGAAAGACACGGACGGTGCATTAACACACGCTGAAAGCTGCAGGTCATGCAGGTTGACAATAAGGTGATTTCAAAGTTGCCCTGGAAACAGACCACGCTCATACCTTTGGACTGCCTGGCATTTTCTGCTCCCTGTTAACTGCAAAAGACAGGCTGCTTTTCTAAATTAACAGCAGTAGTGAGTCATTTAATACTGGATGGTAGTTTTTATGTGAAGGACAAGGACAGATGAGCTAAAATGTGTGAATTTTCCCTTCCAGATGATGTAGATTTGGTTTGAAAACACTCTCCTTCACAATTTAAATTTAGTCTTTAAAAAAATCACTCTGACCCTGTCTTGATGATATAAAATTTAATTAGTCTTGTGGAAAATCTGTGAGGCTTCCTGTTTGGAGAAAGTTTTGTGTCGCTATCTGTTCCATAGACTGTTATTACTATGAACACCGATCAGCCTCCACATTAAGACCACTGACAGGTGAAGTGAACAACATTGATCATATTGGTACTATGTGGTGTTCTGCTGGAAAACTTTGGATTTTGGAATCTGTGTTGATGAGACTTAGACACCCAAATAAACATTGTCCCAGAACAAGCACACTCCCTCATGCAGGATTCACTGCCAAAGTCCTGGTGCCAGACCCCATAGGACACCCTGAGAGGTCCTCTTGTCCATGTCCAATGGTTCAGAGCATTTTTGACCACATAAGGTGGATCAACACAATATTAGGCAGGAGGTCTTATTATTTAGTTATGCCTGATCGGTGTACATCTCAATTAATTCAACTAAGATTTTTTCTTGTCATTATGGTCCTTAAAAAAAAGATTGTGCATAACTGACTTTTTGGCTACTGTGGGGAAGTGCAAAGCGAGTATATGACAGTGGCAATTATCGATTTCAAAGCAAACCCTTTCCACAAGTAACACATATTTACACAAACCACTCAACATAATGGACGATACTTCACATCCCCCTGACCTTCTAGTCAGTGTTTTTCGTGGGAAGTTTCTTCAACTCTGCTGTAGTACCATTCAACTTCAATTTGCACATTGTTTTTATTTTATCTTATTCTAAATTTTATTTTATTTTGAAATTTCTATCGAGCATATATATTTTTTCTATCTATCTATGTATCTATCTATCTATCTATCTATCTATCTATCTATCTATCTATCTATCTATCTATCTATCTATCTATCTATCTATCTATCTATCTATCTGTCTATCTATCTGTCTATCTATCTGCCTGCCTGCCTGCCTGCCTGCCTGCCTGCCTGCCTGCCTGCCTGCCTGCCTGCCTGTCTGTCTGTCCCATAACTCCAAAATATCTGGCTCTTGGGCAGCTACATTTGTATTTGCATTACATTTATTCATTTTTATTCATTTTGCAGCCACTTTTCTCCAAAGTGATGTACTCATGAGACAAACCACAGTCAAGCAGAAAGAGTCTCAGAAATGTTACAAAACTCAGTTCCACCTGCCAAAAGACACTACAGAGCTCTGCAGAGCTGAGGAGAGCTGCAGAAACTGGTCACAGTTCTTCAAAATGACTGGCAGCTTTCACATTATATAGTCATTTCATTCATTGTCATATAAAATATTAACAGTAACACATTAAAATATATATGTGGTGCTGTAGACTAAACAGTCCACATTCTAACAATGCATTAAATCCTTGAGAACTCCAAATTCAAGGGTCTAATGAGGGAAAAATAACCTGTTCTAGTTCAAGCTGGATGTGGGTGTTAGTTGACGTTAGAATGATTAAAAAGTGGACTTACAAAGCCGACAGTCTGCATTGAGAGGATGGAGGCACTCGCACTGACACAGCCCATTGCTCTCAGGTCAGGGTAGTTCCCCTTTTCTAACACATACATCTTGCCAGTGAAGTCCTTCCCCTCAAATGCCAGCCAGCTGAAAAGCATTTTCATGAACACACATTATTCACATGTCACATGAGGAGGAGAGGTGATCATCATTGAAAAGAACTTCTAATTACATGCTTTCACACAGTAAAGTGCTACACTACTTACAGCATACTGTTCTGCTCTATTAAAGTAGTATATTCAATTAATACGGATGCTGCATTATAAAAAATGCAAGACATGTAGTAGTGTATATCACGAGCTGCTGCCATACGGGATATTTTTTAGAAAGTGGAGCAGTGACAGCCTTTAGCACACTCTGAGTCACAGGGATATTTTGGTAATATGAGCAATATGCAGCTGTGATTGTAGCGGATCACCTTGGGGAAATCGATTCCTGAAATCTGCTTTTCGGAAGGCTGTTTCAAAGTATTTCAAATGCCGATGATTGAACTTATATCATAGCTTACAATGAGCAGCGTATTACTCACCTGCCAGCCATGACCTTGCACGAGGCCACGGAGAAACCGTCCTGCAGCGAGGCCACGCTGTCCTCCAGAACAAGAACAGAGCCCTGGAAACCTGCATCGGAGAAAAGCTGCACCTGAGGCACACACAGCAAAACAATGAGACTGTGTCATCTGCTCTGAGCTCCTCGTACACTTATATCAGGAAAGACGGACAATATCACAATGAGATGAGATTTTTTTCTATTTCAGTCCTTTTCAGTTGCCTACCTTAAACTTGGCCGTGTTCTCGAAATCATCCTGAAATGAAATGAAAGAATGATGAGATTGATCCGCGTGGACTAAGGCACAAAAAGACAGTAATTGAAATTATGTCTGTATAAACGCCACAGCACTGTGGGAAAGGCAGTCTAGAGAAAGACAAGTAACCGAGTGTACCACTACAGTAAACTTTGAATGAAATATATCTGTTTGTCATCATCTGAGCAACTCCACGATGAGTCACCGTCGTGATCTAAGATGTTTTCACTTTCAGTCCCATGACAAGTATTTTCCTCTCTTAAACTGGGCAGATCAATTTATTCTTGTTTTTTTTCCTGTGCCTCGTGCTCCCAAAGATAATCTGCTGTGTAAAGGTTTGCCCATCACCCCAGAGATCCCTCCACTCCATCTTGAATTTTGATTTTTTTCACAAGTATGACTGGTCACATGCGATGAGATCACTCGGTGTGCCAAACTGGGGCTGCCAGGGGAAGTGAAAAACACTTGCAATTGCACAGTTATTAATCCTGCAAAGCCTGAGACCAATTGTGCAACTCAAGTGAAGATTCTGGCTGCTGTAGTGACTGAATCTAAAATATCAATTGACCAAAAGTCTAATAACCAGGCAATTTTACCACCTGAGCAAAACAGTGAGATTTCATGACTTTCTCTGAGCTCTTACCAGCATGAGAGGCATTGTTGAGCCAACTCTGCTCTGCAGCGCCCCCCAGTCCTCTGGGTTTCCATACAGGCCTTTCTCCAGGACGTAGGAGTCACCGCAGAAACCCGGCTCTTCAAACACAACCCAGCTGAGAAAGGAAACAGAGGCAGAGGAGCACAATCAAAAACCCTTTAATTTTGCACAGGCTTCTGAGAATTCAGCTTTCTCCGTCTTCATTTAATTCTAATTGGTGGATTCTTTGATATAGCCACAGTTGCTAGCGAAGAAAACCACAGGAATTCCGTGAAAGTGGTGCTCGTTTGTCACGTATGGGAACAATTCTCGCTCAGAGTCCTAGTTGATAATAGCCTCTCACATGATAGTATCTCAGCAGTTACTCTCTTGGCAAATGTGGCACGTCGTGGGTGGATGAGAGCGCGTTTGTTGCAATTGTACACTTGTATGTGTGTTTGTGTGTGTGTGTCCTGGCGTGCGAGGCTGCTAACAAGACTCTCCCAGCAATGCAAAATCAAAACACTGAGCCAATCAGAGGCTCGGAGGGGTGGCGACGCAGCATGGGCAAGGCTTTGCAATCAAATAACAGGCTAGCAGCACAGCAAGAATAACCTCTCGATGTTGTGAGAGTCCTGCCTCATGAAGGACGCAGTGTTCCACTCCACATTATTAACCATTTTGTTAGTCTCTCCCTTGGGTAGCAGCAATCAGTTGTTCTGCATTTCATTATTCTTGTTTGCTTCGGATTTGTTTACTTGTGCATTTTATCAGCTGATTATTGCATAAGGAAAAGGGACACAGCCAGCACTTGAATATTCTACTTTTCCTACATTATGTAATAATAACAGACGATGGGACCAAACACTTTACACCATCCACATATAAAAACACTCCTTGTTAACAAAGTAAATGCGTCTCGTGATTATTTCCCACATCACAAAGGCATCCTGCTCTAAATGTCAACGTAAACTGGCGGGAGATGAGGTGTGGCCGACTAAAACATCAGTGAAAGAGGAAATCTGTCTCGACCTGTCAGCACGGGTGTGGCCGCCTTACCGTTACGCACCTGAGCAGCAATGAGCGCCAATAAACCGCACAAGACTTCCCAGGAACGGCAGCCTTAGCTTTGTAATTATAGGGTTGAAGGGTAAGTTGTGCTCCTTCACAAATCTAAATTATACGGAAAAATAACTCTTAAAAATTGCAGCAGTTTTCTGTTTTTATTTTTTCAAAATTACTGACGGATTTTTTTCTGTTTTCTTAAATTGCATATGACAATACTTATCTGTAGTGAAATATGTAGCTCTATTTATAAAGTTTTATGCCCAGACTACCAGTTTAACATTGTTTTCACATAATTTTTAAGTAAATCTTGTTACTTTTATATTTATATCTACTTTTACATTCAAATTCTGCAGTTGTGGATAAAAATTAAGCAAACATTTCTCAATAAATCCAACATAATGCCCTGCAGTGGGAGTGTAAGACTTCTGGGGTGGTACATCGGCTTATTTATTGAAATAAAAGTCTTATTTTTAGTTTTTCAGTTCCTCCTGAGGGGCTCTGCAGAAATAGTTGTGAATAATTGGATGATACTGTAAATTTGAATCTGTATAAACTAAATAAAAGTGTTTTTAAGTCAATAGTCATGTGCACTTTATTCGTCTTCAATAATAAGACGTGATCCTGTGTTTTCTGGCATACATAGAATAAAAATGTCTGTAAATGTATTATTTTTGCACTTAAGATATTTTTACTTTAGTTTTCGGGTTGGGGTTTTTGTTTGGCCATCATTTGTTTGTTTGGGGGTATTTTTTAGATTTTTTTCCCAGTGCAGTAGCAGCAGTTCAGGTGGGGAATCAAACAGACTGTCTGAGAAATCTACCTTAAGTATTTCAGTGAAAAGATATCTGGAGAATTCCAATAGACAGAGAGATCCAACATACTTCAGCAGAAGAAAAAATAAATCTGTGAACTGCCCTTATGAAATAATAATAATAACACAGAGAGAATAATACATATCACTTACACGCCACCAACGACATCAATAGACTGCGTCTTCATGCCATAGCCGGTGTCGTCCATGTTAATGACAGGAACCGTGAGGTCGATGTTCACTCCCAGCTTGCCGAAATCTCGGTCGCTGAACATCTTGAGGTGTGGAGACATGAAATCCTGTGGCAGAAATGGAATCATCTCATGAAAATCTGTCGAACAACACACCAGCTCAAGTCCCAAACAACCACAGAAATGTGAGTGTTTACTCAAATCTTTTTTGTCACACTCCACTTGGGCAGCAGATAAACACCCAGCATGTCACCAGTTCCATTTTTTTAATCAATCACTAACCATACTGAGGAAATTAGCTGTGAAAACGTTACTTCTTTGAAATCGTGTCATCAAGAACATGACCTGCATGTCTGTTGCACTCGGGAAACACAGCCAATGAAAGTGAACCCTCGAGAAACTCCTGCTTTGTGGTTTGATTATGAATTAATTTTAATTTTACTTGCAAGACATTGGTTTGTTTCTGTAGTACTGGGCAGCCACCCTCACGGGGGAAACATCTATTGATTGTTTATATCTTTGTGCTACTATTGTGTGTTTCCTTGGTCCTATGGATGGTTATACCAGATGTTTCAAATCAATCGAACATTTCTGCACTGTTGCCACGTACAGGTGGTCGATACCTACAGTAACAAGCTTTCTTTTTTGTGCATCCAAGTGCCAGCAATGCCCACTGCTGATATTGTAAAGTTTGTTTCTTTTTCATACAAAAAAAACTTTTTTTGTTAAACCAATACTCCAATAAAGATTCAGAGGTTGCCCATTATCTCAGGCATTTAATAGTTGGGTTGGGTGTCCCTGCTGGCTAACCATACACACTCTGCACAGCGAGTGTTTATGTGGAAAGTTTCGGTCTCCCACGGTTTGAATGACTTTACATAGATTTTCCACCTTGACAAGAATAAACGTTTTCGGACAGAATGGTTTCTATTTTTAATACGAATTCCGACCTTCAACAAACCCGTGGCGCTCAGGCTATAATTTAAACATCACTCCCCGGGTTGCTATTCACCTCATGCTGGTGAAAGCTGCTTCAGTCCCACAAAGGCGTGAGGCGTGTTTGTGCAGTGAGGTACTCACAGAAAGTATCGGCCGCAATGACAGAAGCGCTGAGCCTCCCCACTCGCTGCAGTCCAGGTACTCCCCCTCCTCCAGGATGTGCTGCTGACCCTCAAACCCAGGCTCACTGTAGCCGACCCAGCTGGAAGAAGAAAAAAGTGCAGCGACATTTCTAGACGGTGACCGGCTTACATAACTTCAAAATCACAATCTGGCAGCAATGTTAGCCCTGAATAAACTTTGCTGTGAGCCAAGATTATCACTTAACTAGAAGCAAAGGGACGGAACTATGAAAAAGACTCACAATCCTCCAGTGATCTTCAAAGAACCCACAGACTTCAGTTCCTTTGAGTCAAGGTTTTCTCCGTCTGCAGTGATTTCTCCTTCATTCTCGGCAAAGCTGAAAACATCGCTGTCGATCTCCAGACAGGAGCCGTCAAAGCTGGGCTCCTCATACACCACAGCCTGTAACACAGACAGACAGCACTGGCATTAAGCTGACTCATCATTTACATCCGTTGAGCAGATTAACTGATGTTTTAGTCTTTCTTACTTGTTGACAGTTGAACCGGGACAGTTGGTGGCATAAACAACAAGTTCCATCTTTTAAAGATAATAATACAACACTTCTTTCCAAATGAGGTTCAGCATATGAGGTAAGTTCAGGTAATTAATTCACTAATTTTAATTAATATCTTACTGTTATGCAGTTGAAGTGAAGCTCATCTATTTGTGAGCACAATATTAGGAATGTGTCCGCTTCAGTGATTTTCACCTTGTACCACGGCTGAATGACAATAAGAAATGCTAAATCTAAATAAAGACTATGCATGTCACATTCTGGGCTTTAGAAATGTCTGCTAGAAAAACACACAGCGGTTACTTTGGAAATTCCTCGACACTACATCTGCTTTTGGTCTGAAATAACATAAACACGCAACTAGAGGAATAATGGGCCAAAGAATGTAAAGTGCAATGCCAACAAGCCTTTTATAACGCATTCTTCCCCTACACAGTTGACTGTTTAGTTACTTTACAACTTACATTGCTTGTTTTTCTCAATACTTTAACTTATTAATAGTCAAGTGAGGTAAAACAAAATGGCGAAGGAAGTTGTGCATACCTTGACTTCATTGGGATTCTCCACTTTGAAACCACCCTGAAAAAGATACACCATCATTATCAACCAGCAGTGTCTTCTCTAATTAATTTACACTGCAAAATAAGGGAGGGTGAATACAGAAAATGTCAGGGAATTTAAATTCTCTGGGTTTTTACGAAAAAGCACAAATGTAAACATCACGGTGGTACAAGAAGAAAGTTAGACAATCACCAAAGTCTGTAGGCTTCATCCTCTCGGAAAACACTCATGACTGAACAAAAGTTCTCAGCAGTACATCCAATGATTGAGAGATATTTGCCTTGAAGACCCATGCAGCCAGAGTGGCTCAGAATAGCAAATGTACTTAACACTCTGCCATCTACTTCAGATGCTGCTCAGACATACACACCATTTTAAGTGGTCTTAAAGATCCCACGAAGGGATTTGGAAAGCCCCAGGTCTCAGGAAAAGGGTAGACTCCTCTTTCCAGCACTGCTATCATGCCCTGGAAACCCGGATCACTGAACACCAACCACCTGAAGGGAGCAGGAACACACACTTTGCATGTTAATTAATCATGATGTCAAAAGGTCCTTCCACATTATGCCTAACAATGCCTCTTGGTGGTTTAAAATCAATGTGAGTCATGACCTTAACCATTTGTTTAGTTTTATAAAACAATAGTAGGACATTTCTCTAAAGAAAAGCATGAAACTGCTGATATTTGTCTTCCCACATAGAAATGTGTAGTGACTTTTTTTTTTTTTTTTTTTTACAACATAGACAAATAGCTGGCCATCTTTCCTCAGTCCATTGATATCATTAATCCACAGCAGTGTTTTATTTGGGTTTAATTCTATATCTTCCTCAGACATGAGTCATGCAACAAGAGTTGAGAACAAAAGCTATTTTTGCTGTTTTTAGAATTACATATCTTGGGAATGAAATGCTTCAGTTCAAAGCATTTTTCTTCATAATTTATATTTAGCGTGGGCAGCCTCTGTTGGAACTATGCCCCCAAACTCTGGCATTTTGAGCCATTGTGTGGCACAACACAATGCCTCATACCGACCACCACATGCCCAGCCTCTGGCAGGGAAAATAAACCCAGCTCATTCAGTCAGTGCTAAAAAAGTGATACCGAGGAGTGATGCCAAGCTTATCATGAAAGATGTACAATACCACGGGCCAGTAAGTCCAGTCTCTCAGTGAAGTGAGCTAGGGTAGGTGAAGCACATTTGTTTAACGCAGAACTACATCTGCTGTTTCCACTTGTTGTAGAGCAAACACCATAGTAGGAGCTGCTGATGCAAAACTATTTGTAATTGCTTGTTCAGCAGAGATGAGCTGGCATTTGACAGCAATTAGCTTCGCTGTTGATGTTGATGTCAGGTTCTGAAAGAATCCTTAAAATGCAATGATTCTACCAAAGGTGCCAAAGTGAAACTACAAAGGTTGGCTGCGAGGGAAAGAGGTTGAATGTCATTCATTTCCTTCAGGGGCACAGCACAAAATGTCCTGAATGCCTCCACCTCTCACACGGAAAAACACTCTCCCCCTTTGCCAAATTCTCTCCGCACCTTTGTCTGTTTCTCACTCTCTGTCTAGTCTCCACCTCTCTCTACTCTGCCTTCCAAGTGCCCCAACACCCACTCTCGGTCTTTTCGAAACATGCAACAGCAGGACAGACATTCCTGAGGAGTGCAAGTCAAACCAAAGACAAAGATAAACACAAGGGGAACGTAGTAATGATTATCATGTCTTAGCTATTTGTCAAAGCCAAACACAGAGAACATCCCATTTAAAAGGCAGCACTGCACTGATTGAGCACAGCAGGAGAGAGTTATACTCTTTACCACACCTGAGATTGTCTCATCACCTACGAGACACAACATCTTTATCTTTTTTGTTTTGTTTTTAGCTTGTATTATATTTCAGATAAAATGTGATTCTCCAGAGACAGCCATACTTACACCCCGGAGTGCACCTGGATGGAAGCCGTATTCAGCGGGATGCCGAATGAACCCGTTTCTATTGTATCGTCGTGGTAAGGCGCTACTCTGCCGCGGCCCTCCGGTTCAGTAAACAGATCAATATGGGGGATGCTGTAATCCTACAGAGAGAGGGAAACAAGCACAGGCATTATCAGCAGTGGGCTATATTAGTCCTTAACAACAATTGCTCCCAATCAAACCAAGTAACATCGTAACTAGTTGAGTCTCATTTGTTTCTTTTCTGGAGTCTGGATTGAATGACAATGAAGCAACGTGGCCAATTAGCCACATTTCAAAGCCGATGTGAGCTGAAGATGATGTAGATAATGAAGGACGTAGGAGGTGGAGGAAGTAAACCCCTTAAGCCCGAGGCTATTCCCTGAATTATTCCCCTTAAAAAAAACATGCCAGGTTTAGTCACAAGAGTGTAAGACCAGAATGAACAGCCTTGGGCTCTATGGAGAGGAGACACTTGGGAGAACTTTGAAATACAATAAGTCTATGTGTCTCCATCGCCAGGCCAGAGTGAGATTTGAAGAGTTGCAGCAAAAATACGACTATAACAACTATAAACCAGAGATTAAGTAATAGCCTTATGACAATGAGTCAGTGGAAATGATGTTATTAAATCTAATCTAAAAACTACAACTCAACCCAAGAAGTACAACAAATGCTAGGTTCAAAAGGCAGCCTCCTCCTTGAACTGAACTCTCTAAAAATGGTGGTTGATTGCATTCTAACAACAGATACGACGTGGCCCCAGCGCAGGGACCTCCAGCGTGGAAAGGCTTTAGCAGTGCACTCACATCGACGGCGAGCCGAATGGAGCCGATCTGCATTGGCGGGCCGTTGTGTGGTTCTGCCTGCATTTCATGCTCAGCCCACATATTTGCCAATTCCATGCTGCCCTCCTCCAAAGCGATGGTGCGTCCCTGAAAGTCAGGCTTCTCGTAGAGCACCCAGCTGTAACGTAAACAAAATTGTATACATTAGTGGATGGCAGAAACACAAGCTGGTTTTGGAAAAAGAAGAAGTATGAAGGATCTGGAAAATGTATGCCATATAAACAGCCTGTTTATATGGCAATATGTCCACATTTTTGGAAACACTCTAATTTGGTTTCTTGCTGTATGTTAGATGAGAGGATTAATATCACTCTCACATCAAAAACAGGTCTACAGCTAACAACCGGTTAGCTTAGCTTGACTGCTTCTACCAGCACCTCTAAAGCTCACCAATTAACACATTAAATCTTGTCTGATTAATCTGTTGCAGAGTGTAAAAAATAACACACTCCATCCTCAAAACTGCCATGTGTCACTAGATGCCCACTTGTCCCAATCAATAGCTGAGATAAACAATTAAGACAGAGTAGAATGAGATTTAATAAAGAAGATAAATGAAAAACCAGACTGAAAATAGACAACAGTAAAAGTTTATCAGAAATACAGTTATAGTGCAGTAATGAGTGGCGAATTGCCCTGAAAGCAGCAAAAACATTAAAAGCGCATTAGAGAAATCAGTCGAAATCACAAGAGAACAGCAGGATTTTTAATTTACATTTAAAATTGGCTACGGTTCAGTGCACATTTGAGATAATCAGGAAGTTGGCTCCATCTGTGTGCAGTATAAAAGCTAAATGCAGCTCCATCCTGTTTGGATCTGACTCGAGGTTCTATCAGTTAACTACTTCCTAAAGATCCAATAGCCCCACTGTGTTCTTCAAAGAGATCAGAAAATATGCTTTGGCCTAAGATTATTGAGCGACTTGTAAATCAGAAGCAGCACTTTAAAATCTGTTTTTAAGTAAGTGGGAGCAGGAGTAAAACTGTAGGAACCGGAGGAATACGCTCAGTTGTCTTGGTTCTTGTTAGACGTCTGGCAGCTGTGATGTAAATGAAAGGAAATCATCTAACACTGTTTTTGAAAAAACAAGACAAGAGCCTGTTAAAATAGTCCATGCTGCTGGAAATGAGAACATGAATGAGTTATTCAAACTCTTATGTTGACACACTGAGATGATAAAATGCTCATTGAGTTTGCATTGAAGGTCAGAGCTGGATCAATTTCTAATTTGGGTGTTTGTCTTTTTACAGCTCTGGTATCAAACTAGCCAAAACCTTTCCCTTCTCGTTCCCAAGCACAGAGTCCTCCGTCTTCTCTTTATTTAACTGAAGGGAATTTAATTGCATCCACCTATTTATATGTTCTGTGTTGCTGCAGTGGTTATTCCAATATATAAATGTGCAAGAACTCGTGCAGCTATCCCATTTGCTATTTTTGAGAGAGCAAAATTGTAGAGTTCTAGCTTGAATGTCAAAAGCAATTTTTCACCACTGGTAGCACAACACAGCTATTTTGTATGAGCGCACTTCAGTTTAGTTTGTGCACAAGGACAGACATGCACACACACACAAGCACATGTGTGATGTGAAGCACATAACTGCCAGTGGTTTCACACTATGGTAGTGATCTACATGTAGCAGCACCATGTCAAGTAATGCAGCAGCGGTCAGCAAAGGGAGGGAAGACGAGGAAGGAGAACGTGGATTTAAATAGTTTCTAAAAAAGAAAAAACATCTGCAAAAGTTGCAGTCAACATGTTTGCCCAGCCACAAATATCTACATGGTTTGTTTTGGTGAGTGACACTGAATGTAAACAGAAGCTTTGCTTGTTTCTCAAAAATGCTCATAGGAAAAAGTGCAGAAAAAGAGTGCACTTAGCAAGTATGGGGCTCTAGGTGCTAATATTTCATTAAATTAGTCCTGTGAGGAGCCTTAGCAGGCAACACCGGTCTCCCAAACCCACTTGACATTAATTAGGAGCACACTTCACAACACATTTTCTCGGTCGTCATCCGAAAGTTCTGGTTGAATTCTGCTACTTACCATCCTCGAACGACCTTCACAGATATGAGAGGCGAGAGCTGCAGAGACGAAGCATCTGCTACATCCCTGTAAATCTCATATGCTTGGCCACTGAACTGAGGTTTTTCAAACAACACCATCTGCACAGAGACATGAAGGGTAGCGTCAGAAAAAAAAAAATCAACACATTCACCACGAACAGAAATAATGGCAAAATGCATTATTTGCTAAATCTACCACATTAAAAATCAGGATTCTGTGAGTGCTGAAAAAAGCCTAAAAGCACTTTTACTTTGTTTCCTTTTTTATCCTACAGCAAGAGCATTGTTTATCTATAACAAAAAGCCCATACCTGCACATAATTACTTGAGCTACCAGAGTGCACTGTTAATTTAATGCATCTATTTAATACAAGGTTGAACTTTAAGTTTATAGTCCAACAGGAGACTGACATTTGTGAATAATGAAGTAATGGACTACAAGAACTGGCTGCTGACGGCTATGTAGTCAATAAACCCTTTTTCTTCATTTTTTTCTAAAAGCCCTCTACTCCAAAAATCTAAATCTTTCATGCATTGGTTTTTTATTAATGCCAGTCATGACAGTGGATCCCCAGCACAGCTGAAGCAGGAGGTAGATTGAATTAATGAATAACTGATGTGTGGGTAAGAGACTGAAAATTCTGAACACCAGGAGAATACTTTGCTTTGCTGCAGCAACAACTAATGAAGTTCTGCAATAATGAAGAACCACAAGATTTGCACTGTGTTGGCAGCACTGAATTCCATGATTGTAATTGCACCCAGCTGAGCATTTGCACGGGACTGTTTTTTTTAATACTTTGTTTACCCCCAAAAACACCATATGAAAAGCAGATGTTTTCACAGAACAGAGAGTTGTCTGTCCAGATTCCTCTCTCCATCTTGTTTCTATTCTGCGTAGGCAAAGCTATGCCAACTGTACCTTTCCGGGACGTTTGTGAAATCCTTTGGCGATCCTTATCTGGAATGTAAAAGACACATAATGAGATTGCGACAATCACCGCAGGAGCATGGCACACGTTCATAAAATGCAAAAGAGGCTAATCTGCATTTGTTTGTGCTGCAGCTTTGTGTCTATTCAATATCCTGACCTTTCAGTTTACTTCCATGGGCACAGTGGGTCTGTTGGGAGTAACACTGTTCTGATTTCGCAGTCGCACAACACACTGAGAGGCAACCCTGCCAAAACCAGAGTTTCTTAACTCTCTTGCAAGTTTGGCAGCTCGAAATGGCAGTGAAAGAAAACTGAAAAACGTAAGCTGCAGCTACTAGAAACATCAAGTCACTAACAGCTTTTTATAATCAGTTAATAATTTAAGCACTTTTAATGCAATCAGGCTAAACTTGTACACTTTCTTCATCTGCTCATTGTCTTTGTATTATTTCAGTCTGTTGAACAAAACAAGCAATTTAAATATGCTTTGGGCAACTGTAATGACTATTTTCCACTATCTTCTAACATCAAAAATGTCCATACAGCAAACTTTCAGTCAGATTATTCCTAATAGCAGCTTGCATTCAAAAATGTAAAACTGCATGTATACAGTCTGTCTCATCATAAATTACTACCGTATAAACATTTACATCTAATCCAATCCAATCCAACTTTTTTTTTAAGCACTTTAAAAACAACCACAGTGGACCAAAGTGCTGACATTGGTCCCAGTGGCGCTACTGTTTTAATGAAATTCCTTTCTCCTCCATGATTAGTAGCTAATCACAGTTCTTTCTATCCAAGGAAATCATTTGAAAATGATTAGGAAGTTGTAGATGAGTAAAATAAAGCACTGCCAAAATAATCATGTAAACACTGCACAGTTCATGTGACTCTCCCAGATCACCTCAAAGCGATAAGTGAGACAGAAATACAGTGTTAGTGTGGACAGGTGAGCTTCTCCACTAATGATGACAAAGCTTTAAAGGAAATTAAGGATATAATCTCCAGCTCACAGCAGGCAGGCATGTTGCTGATACTCTAATGTGTGATTTCGTTATAATTTGTGATTTTAAACTATTATGCATGCTTTAATAATGTATGCAGCACACTTACAGTATTTCTAAGTATCCCCTGTGGCTGTGCCGGAGGCTGCTTTAACTCAGGGAGCGCAGGGTGTGTGGTTGGAGGGATCCCAGGAAAAGACGGAGCCTCGGCGTTAGGAAGCATCGGAGCTGGTTTCACAGCCAGCTCTGCTTCACCTCCAGCAACAGGAGCTGACATGTTTCCAGTAAACTGATGCGTAAATCAAAAACAATGTAGTAAATATGAAATCTGGTCAGTGTTTCTCTCTGGTAATAACTTTGATGACTTTCATTGTCATTTTATGTCAAAATTGAAAAGTTACAACACATTAAAACACTATATTCTGTCAACTATTCATACTTAGTTATTAGTCAATAGCTTTGCTGTACTTTAACATGTCTGTACTTGCTGGATGTATTTTATCAATAGATTTATTGTGTTATGTGTTATGATATAACTAGAATGATATTCACATTGTTTTTAGTTACATACAGTGAAACTAACCTCTGGTTTGACTTGCTCCTGTCCTTGTATGCTCTGCACTGCATTTGCCTGATCTCGTGGGAGGTACTTCTCTAAATAGTCAGGCAGCTTGATGTCGTTAAAAGACGGAAGTGGAGGACCTGAGTCACAGACCACAACCTCAGCGGCCGGCGCTTCCTCTGCACTCTGTTTAGGCAGTATGTCTTTGATTGGAGCTGTGGAAGTTGGGCTGGGAGAGGACGACTGGGATGAGGATGAAGGGCTGAGCCGGGCGGCTTCACTCGGCGACACGTTCCCAGAGCTGGTGCCCTCTGCCAGCGTCTCAGCTCCATTCCTCTTCCCCCTAAAGTTGAGGGAGGTGAGGCTGCTGAGGAGGCCGCTCCTCTCCAAACGAGACTTCACCTTGATCTGATCATCTTTCTCCTCCGTTGCATCCTCGTCCTCCTTGACGGGGGTATTCTCCCTGAGACGAGAATGAGTGTCCAGACTATTGAGCAGCATGCTCCTGTCTGCCAAACTCGCCCTGGCAGGTTTCAGGCCTGCTTTTGTGTCTTTGTGTTGGAGATTGGCTAAAAGGCTCGGTGTTGTGTCTAAGGTGAACTTATTCTTCTTCCTCAAACCAAACGTGAACTCCTCGGGGTCAAACGTCTTCTCGAAGCGGTCCTCTTTGATGGCCGGCATTGCAAAGGGGGGCTGAGGTTGCCGGAGGTGGTTGTGTTTACGCGGTGGGATGGAGAACGGGACACAGAGGTTCTTTATTCTCTCAACAAAATCTTCATCATCCAGATCCCCGGAAGTGTCGAGAAGATTGCTCTCGCTTCCGGAAGCTTTCAGTTTGGCCTCTTGGACTTTAAGTTTCTTTTTGGGAAAGTCCACGTCCAGCCAGCTAGACGGGGCGTCTTGCCGCTGCGAGGAATCATCTTTGCTAAGTCCCCGTGGCAAATGGAGCTTCTTCATGGGTGAACGCTGGATTGAGTCTGAATTCAGCTTATTAGCCTCGGGGGAAGTTGGTGCTTTCTGAGTCAGACTCGGCTTGGTATTGATTGGTTCCTGTTTCGAACGTGGGGAATTATCATCATTACCAACCAGCGAAAGTTTATTGACGGGCAGATTGAGCGTTTTGTCAGCTGACTTCTCCATTACATTAACTGTGGAGCTTGAAGCCGTGCTGTTAGACTGGCTCAGAGTTATTTTTTCTGCTTCCTTAACTGAAGCAGCATTACTGGTGCCCTCTGTATTTTTTAGTGCCTCAGTTTGTGGGCGGCTAGGAGCTGGTTTCATTATATCTCCTGAGATTTTGACTTCTGAGGGCATTGATTTGACAGCTGAACTTGTTCCCCCGTGATCCTGTCCTGCTTTCTCTGTGCTTGCAGATTTAGAGACAGAAATAGAACATTCTTTAACGCACGGTTCTTTCTTTACCTTATTCGTCATGTCAGTCTGTGTAGTTTTCGGTGCTGGAGTGCCCTCAGCCACTTTTACACTCACTTCCTCAACTGCTGTAGGTGCTTTGGTAATAGGCTTTGTGCTGGACGATGCTGCATCATTAGCTCCATGTGCGCATGAGTCATCGAGTGAATTCTCTGCTTTTTCCACAGATACAGAATTAGGCTCTGCTGCAATCAACCCTGGCTCAGTTTCTGTTCCAGGGCTTTCTGTCGTCCGTGTTTGCAGCACATTTGTAGCCGCCTCTGTTTTAGGCTCTTTATCACCCTTAGTGCCACTCACAGCCTCATTAGTCTGGGTGACAGCAGGAACAGCAGCCTTTTCTGGATGTGTGGTCTCTGTGTTGCTGACATGTTGTGTTTGAACAGGGAGGTCTGATGATCTGCTGGTCTTTTCTGATGAGAGAGAGGATTCTGCTCGGATGGCTTCTGGTTTTGTAGTGTCTTTCACTGGCTGTGTCTCCTTATTTCTTTCAGCTTTCCCTGCAACACTCCCCTCTTTCCCTGAGATGCCTTGTCCACTGTCTGAAGCTTTGCCCTTTGTTGTACTTTTATCCGCAACCAGAGGCTGCTGTGTTTTGTCTTTGCCTTTTTCTTCAGTCTGCTTATTTGTTTTACTCTCCACTTTCTCTAATTTCTCTTTACTCTCAGCTTTATTTATCAGCCCCTTGTCTTTGCATGGGCCTGCTTCCTTTTTATCTTTTTTATCAGGCTTCTCTCCTTTTGCTTTACTTTTTGATTCAGGTTTTATTGGCACTTCTTTATCCAATTTGGGCTGTTCAACAGGTGAATCCTTCCCCTCTACAGGAGACTTCTCAGTGGGTTTTTCAGTCGAAGGTGAGGAGGAGGAGGAGGCCGAAGTTTCTCTGCTGTCCTCAGAGGCCTTTTTCCCTCCCAGTTTGAATACAAGGCTGTGTTCCTTTGCTTTTTCCTCCTTTTGGGGTAAAATAACGGAATCCTTGTCAATAGGCTTCTTTGTTCCGCTGCTACAAGCAGCAGTATCAGGTTCATCTTTGTTGACAGACAGTTCGGACAATCCCTCCTTGCCACTGATTGGTTTGTCAATATTCTTCTTTTTAAATGAAGCATCCGGCTGTTTCTCTTGTTTGTCCAATACCTCCGATTCCTTTTTAAATGCTTTCTGTTTGGTGTCGATCATCGGCTGTTTATCCGTCGTGTTTCCTTGGACTGAGTCGGTTTCTACAAGTTGTTTGGAGGCAGATTTAGTCTCCCCCGCATCATCCACCTGCTCTTGTTTTATCTCAGTGACCTTGGGCTTACTTGTAGAGCACTCTGGTTTGTTTTGATTGTTCGGGCCGATGGGACTGGTCGGCTCTTTGCCTTTCCTTTTTTTAGAGCGGGAGCCTGTTCTGCTGGGGGCTTTCGGGTGAGGGCTAATATTACTGTTCTGTTCTGCAGAATCACCTGGCTCTTCAGCTGGAGGATCTGTTTCAACACTGTTAGGTTTCACATCCTTATCTGCTGTATCTGACCCCACCGCTTGCTTTGTTTTAGAGTCTGTTATCTGTGCCTTAGGAGTGGAAATCTGTGCCCCGACAGCAGTGGTATCTCGTTCTTCTAGTTTTGACTTTGTCTCTGACATTGGTATTGTCTTTATCTGCTCCTTTGCATCCAGTTTACCCTGACCGTCGAGTTCTGGTGGCTTCGATGCAGCAACAGATGAGGTGGATTTTTGAGACATTCCTATCGTGGCTGGTGTTTTAGGCAGCGCTGGTTTAGCCTCTGACGCAGATGCCTCTGCAAATCTCCGCGCTCGCTCCTTGATCGTCATTGGCTTCTCCCTGGCAGGTGATGCAGAGCTGGACCTGGCCGGGCTGTATCGCTCGGCCGATCTCGACCTCTGATCTGATAACAGAAAGTCTGCCTTCAACCTGTCTGTGGCTTTTCTGGCTGGAGAGACATCAGCACTCCTCGGGGTTCGGAAGGTCTGCTTGTTGCCCCGCTGCTGCTCAAAGAGGCTGATTTTATCTGCAATCCGGCCAACAACTTGCTTGGGCTCCTCATCCGCTGTTTTCGGGCCATGTGTTCTGTGTTTAATGAGAGGCAAATGTTAAAACAAAAATAAAAACTTTGGAACATTCAAAGGTATTTGTGATTCATTTATAACCAGCACACCTGCCTCAAAACCTTTTAGTTACTTTAATCTTTGGATAATTTGTCAATGACCCAAAGATAAGACTAATCTGACCCAGATTTCAATTTCATCTATACTTTACAAGACCAACCCTGAGGCAAAGGTTAGAACTTTGTGTTATGACTCACACCACTGTTGCACCGTGGATACACCTGTCTTTATTCCACCCACAGCACTTAACATACATTCCCTGCTTTGACAACAAATCCATGTTAAACAAAAGCTACAGGTGGGTGAAATGTCTGCTAATGGAGGTACACAAGTTAAATTAAATATTTAACCCAAACACTCCAACAAGAATGGTATATTATGTGGACTGCATTACTGAAACAAAGCTACACTTTATGAAATTGTGGTGAATCATTGTTTTATTCATTCACAAACCAAACACTTTCCTTTTTCTGACTTTAACTCACCTTGAATCAGTCTCTGTTTTGGACTTATCCTTTGCTTCATCTTTGATATCCTGCAATGCAGCATTAAATTCCTGGTTTTCTTCCACTGGACTTTGTTTAGGGTTGAAAGGCACATGTTTTGTAAAAAGCTTCACCTCACTCCTAGAAACCTTAATACTCCTGCGTTTGGACTCTGGTGTCTCCGTCTTCCGTTCTACTTTGTAAAGGCTGTCATCGTCCTCCATGTCTGCACCACCATCCACCACAAATGCCTGAGTGTCTGCAGTGACTGATTTTGAATCCTGGAAGTTGTCCAACTGCTTGGCCGACTCTGGGCAGGAAACCTTACTTCCCCCTCCTCCTTCAGGTGAGGCCTGTGAGGTGGAGTTTGGCTTGGAGGAGGAGCCTGCAGATGCCTCTCTCATGTGAGTCTTTGGACTTTTGCCCTGGGGACTGCTGCTTACTGAGTCATTGGATGTAGGTTTTCCCTGTGGAAGAGGCTGGGCACTTGGCGGCATTTTGTCCAGAGGGCTATTCCCTCCATCTCCCTGAGAGTTCTTCCTGACTCTCCTCCTGGATGAGTTTTTACGGCCCATATTGTCGGCCTCTGTTTGTTCTTCAGCAGGTTCTAACTGTGAGTCTTTGTGTGATTTCAGTGACACTCCCGCTGTAGCACTGTAGTAACTCTCTGTAGCACCAACAACGGCCACCACATTTGTCCTTTCGTGCTCTGCACTTGCTTGACTTGGGCTATTTGGTACATCAGATCTCGTCAATGACTTAGGGAGGACCTGTAGGCTTTTTGTGACTGTGGTGCAGACAACTTCCTGACCGGCAAGCTTGTCTTTGCCACAGTGAATCACGCTGGTCTCCTCCAGGTACACATGGAGCCTCTTGCCTGTCTGGGCCTGTGCTTGTCTCTGGGCCTGAGGCTGGGTGTCGGCCTGGTCAGAGTAAACTCCCTGTACAGAAGGGAAGGAGTGATGTGTCAGATGACTGGCATTCTTTTCAGGATTCCCACTCGCTGAAGCACCGTTGCTACTCTCCTCCCTCTCCTTGCCCTGCCCTGTTCTCTGCTTCCTGCTCTCCGCGAGCTCCTCCTCTTTTGGATCTCCTCCTCGTGTCTGAGTGCTGCTCACAACAGAGCCGACTCTGTGGGCAGACTGCGTGGCGTCCTCCCCTTCACAAGGGAAAACGTCTCTGAAGAGACCCAGTGGATTGGGATTCTCCTCCTCCTCCTTCTCCCACTGTTGTCCCCCCGCCTGAGGTCTCACAAACTCCCCACTCTCCTCTTCTCCCTCTGATTTAAGACTGCGATCATTAGTTGGGGGATCATTCTCAGAGGGACTTTTTGGTGGCTTTCCCCTCCACGGAGAGAACCAACTGCCAATACGGCCCAAGACTCCAGTGCTCGGCTGCTCCTCTGGACTCTCAGACTGAAGAAAAGCAGAGAAATACCACATGAATACCTGCTTGTACATGTAGCCGCTGGCGATAAACATGCATATTTCAACTGAATATGCGCAAACATTACATATAATAATGGTTGTGCAAAATCTCATAAGTTGTCTATGAACAAAGCAAAGGAGTGCAGGCTTTAAAACCAAGGGAAAATAAAATTAAGGATGTTCATAGACATTATTTTTTAGTACAGCCATGCACCTCTCAGCATAGTAAAGACATGCAGGAGTGCTTATAACCTGTAAGCTTACCGTGGAAAATACCATATCATTCAGACTCTTTATGTAGGGGAACATGATTTTGGTTTAGAACAAAAACTCCTACAGAGCATAAAACAAACACAAAATCATTCCAACAGGATAAACAACAGCAGTGTGAAAAAGCAGAAAAAATATAATGAGGAAAACTTTTCAAAAAAGACACTCTGCCTTTAGCACAGTGATAGATCCACACATAACTCTCTTAACTCAGAGCGGTCATTTCAAGATCAACTCACCCTTAATTACACACAGAAGTAAACTTTTCTCTCCCCTCCAGCTTGTAAACCCACTGTAAGTTTGCTCAGCTTGAGATCTTTCACTGAGATGTTGTTTCTAGCTGATGGGACATGTTGCGTTTTAGTCCTTCTCGCCTCCAGTAAAGCATCCACAACTGCAGCGCACTGTGGCATTAGTGCTATGACATGAAGTTCTGCCCCTGCAGCGGAGCGCGGCAGCACGGTGGTAAAATGATGCCTTCAAGTGCTGCTCGTAAACTAGTACATCAGCGTCACTATGGAGACGGTCGGTCAACAAGTGGTTTTCCCACGTCATTTAGCTGATGTTTGTTTGACTGATGACTAACTTCCAGTTTTAGTTACTGGTCACATTGTATAACTGGCTGCTATCAGCATTTTAAAACATTTTCATACCTTGAAGGCCCAGTAATCACATGAACCCCTTACTGCTGTTTGTTTTATATTAGGAGAAGGTTAAGAGGGGTGTTAAGTTAAGATAATAATCCCCCTCCTGACCACTTGATATCTTCGGTTTTCATTTTTTTTGGATGATAATGGCTTTGCTAATCTTTAAATAGCAGTCAAGGTAAGTGGGTTTGAGACAACACAAAATATGCCTCTGTGTTGTTTTAATAATAATTTTTAATTTGTTATTTCGTTCTGTTAATATGAGTCATTTGGAGGGTTATGCATTAGTTTGAGCAAATAATAACAAATACTTTTATTGTAATATATAAAAATGTGAGACTATTTGTTTTTGTTTTTCTGTTAATGTGAGTCATTTGTCATAGTTTTGACAAAAAATAACTAATATTTTTGTTGTAACATATGTAAATGTAAGAAAAAGACTTACATTTGTCCCCCATGGACATCTCTGATTACCAGTAGTCTGGCCTATATTTTTGATAAATTATGTATAACATCATTTAAAGCAATAACATAATAGCTAACAAGCAGTAAAAATACCTTATCACCTGTCTAAAAGGCTAACTAGCTGGCTTCATGTTAAGCTAGTAACGTAAAATAGCATAACGTTACTAGCTGACTTCATGTTAAGCTAATAACGTTATGCTATATTAGCTTGCTGTATAATTTAAGCTCGTACTAGCTAGCTAGGTGAAATCACTCACCATATCCTACATAGTGCACTATATAGGGCGTTAGCCATTTTGTAAAGTTGTCATGTTAAGCTACAATTGTTACACCCTAGTGCACTCAAAATATCCCATAATGCACCGTGAAAAGTAGCATACAGCCGATTGGTCGCTAACCAAGTAATATGTACCATCATGCATTGCGCAAATTAGACGAACGAGTGCGCGAAAACTTGTCATTAAAATGTAAGTAATTTCCCGTTTAGGTTGTGCTGTTGAATTTGATTTTACCTGTTTCTTAGCCACGTAATAAACTGTGAATTTGATGTGTTTGCGCTACGCTGCTATAGCACAAATCACGGCTAGCGAGCTAATAGCTCGAGTAGTGTCCGAAATGTTACTTTTGAGGAGGTGCGGTTGTTGTATGTCGTTATTGTTGTTGGTGGCGCGCGCGCGAGTGTGTGTGGTGGGTGTACCAATGTAGCTTGAATTCCTCGCTGCTGTTTTCCCAAGCATCCCTGTTAATTTAGAATAGTTTCTACGTCAGGAATTAAAATATGAATGATAGTAAAGTTACTCTTTGGTAATAATCACACCATTTAAAAAAAAAATCTAATTATTTCTGTAAGTGTTATCTAGCATTTATGTTGCAGTTGAAGTCATACCAACATCAAAATTTTAAAAAGTTAATGTTATGCATAAACAACAAGTTTGGATTGATCAAAATGACTCATTAAGTAATTTTACCACTAGGGGATTCTTCTTCCAGTAGGATTTTACATTCAGTTTCGTAGTAACAATATTTTAGACAGTAATGAATTGATCTTGTTTACATAT
>OMNN01006794.1:7738-22702 GCA_900302755.1 Chromis chromis
ACTTAGATTATATTATTATACTATATTATACTATAGAAGGTCACAGGCTATGTCAAACATTATATTGTTTAGGCCGCCGTTTAGCTCACTGAGTTAAGGCGATACCACCTATTCAACCCCATTCCAGATATGATAACAATATGATCAATGCATGTGGGTTGCTGCTGTGAATTGGAAAATAAACTAAATAAATTAAACATAGAACACCAACAAAATGATCTTAGGCCATGAATCAAACTTGAAGATGGAGACACACTACACCAAAATAGGAATATACAAAAGAGCACGCTCTTATCAAAATTCCTATTTGGAAAATAATGGATATAGAGAGTTTGATATTGCCTGTCCTATATTATACTATAGAAGTTCACAGGCTGTGTGGAAAATATATATTATTGCTGAAGGAGGGCAAGAGAAAAAAGATGTGTATTAAGAATGAGAAAATGCAGCTATGCCTCTCTACAATTTGACAAACAGAGAATAAGATGAAGCTTTTTTTTTCATATTTTATTGGAAGCAGAAACACAATGAGACTGCAGTCCCAGGAACCTCGACCCCCAATAAGAACAACCAGAATAAAAAAGAAAACAAAAAATTAGAAACATCTCGTGTATAAAAAAATTTCTCATGCGAGTACTTTGTACCACTACACATCATCAGTAATACATATTTATATATTCACAAACATTTGAAAAATAGAAAACAACGATGAGATATCAAAATAAAAGGAGACGACAATTGGCAATTAACATCAAATAATTATGCGTGCTGGCACAATACATTTTTTTCTCTTTTTGTTTTATTGTTCCTATCATGCACCGTTTCTGGAAGTACAGGACCGGCGTCGCTGTGCAGGCGTCTGTCTGGACAGATCATGCATGTCTGTCAGCTTCTTGTGTCTGTGTGCTTTTCGTTGTGCTTCATCTATGAGCCAACCTGATAGCCCGACACGCAAACTGAGCCTCTGGAGGAGGAAGAATTCCCTTGACTAAAGCGTCATTGTCAACAGCAATAAATAAAGATAGATTTTCTTTTCGTGGCATTTCCAGCTATGTGACAACCTGTTGTTTAAAGTTATTAAAAGACTGTGCAGATGTCCTCTTTGAATAAAAGCCCTTGTACACACCAGAGTTACACAACATATCTAGATATGGTCTCATTTTAGTTTGTTGTTTTCGTTTGTAGGCCACATGATATATAAAGAAACTGGCACATCACTTATTTAGCTCCTAAATGGTCAATCCATCTCAAATCATCAAATTTTAAGAACAATTTCCATTTTTGATTTGTCTGAAAGTTTTATAGCATAAAATATGGATTTCTATAAAGATATTTGTGATATTTTAGCTTGTTCTATCAAATATTTCAGAGATAAAACTTTAAAAATTGCCTGTTGAACCACCCACCGATCAACCTTTACGGCATTTTGAGGTTAAACGGATATATCTCAGGAACTATTAAATATAAAAGCCTGAAATCTTCACTGTTATTTCTCATCGTGTCATTGATTCAGAATCTGCAATATTGGACAAGTACGTCAAGGAATGTCTGATTATAAGTGAGTTGAAATATATAAAAAATAATTGAAGCCGTCATTAAAAGTCCCGTCTTTGAGCACACATTAACAAAAGAAAACCATATAGAATACTTTTAAATATATATATAAAAAAAACACTTCACAAAAATGGATAAAGTTATTGTTCAGGCTTCATCTTTAAATATTTTTTTTTAAACTCACTCATAATTAGAGACTTTTTGATGTACCTGTCCAATATTGCAGATTCTGAATCAATGGCATGACGGGAAATAATCGTGAAGATTCCAGGCTTTTATTTTGATTAGTTCCTGAGATATTGTGGTTCAAACATAGTCTCAAGGGCCGCCGTATAGCTCGCTGAGTTAAGGCGTTACCATGTGGGCGCAGGTTAGGGTTATATCTATACCCCCTTTCACCCTGTCTCTCTCTCTATCAATAAAAATAGGAAAAACTCCCCCCAAAAATTCTTACAAACATAGCCTCAAATTTCAATGTGCCAAAAAAAACGTGATGAAAGTGGGATATTTTTTTAAATATCTCAGAAAGTACCTGATGTATCAAGCTAAAATTTCCCAGATACCATTTTAAACATCCATAGATTGTGATCAATCGATTGATTCGATCAAATCAGAGACGATCAAGCAGAAGCCCCAGATGATTTAAGCTGGAATGACCCTAAACCAAATGGTTTACCCCTAGTGTGTACACGGCCTTCCTATATCTTTCAGTAAAAGCTACATATCCAGATTGGGCATCCACACACACATAATTACCAAATGCCCAGTCGTCCAGAGCAAAATTCAAGTCTACAAAAGTGCAGCAAACTTCACTTCACATAGTCTGACGTGTGTTCGTTACATCCGAGCTATTTACAACAATCAATCTCTGCTCCAGATTATAATTTTTTTTCTCTCTCTGCGCTGAAACAAACAAATCTCAGTCTCTAGTCAGCTCTACGACAGCTGTGATATTTGGCCCATTAACAATAGAGACAGCATTTACAACATATCAGACAAACACTTGTGCTGATATAATTAGAATAATAATCCACAATGTAAACATTATAAGACCGCTCGACTCGTCTACGGAGATTTAATAGATCAGATGCATAGAGTTCAGTTCTTACACCTTGTTCAAATAATGGGGACCTTTTAAAATTATTTAATTAGCATCAACTGGCAACAATAAGGAATAAAAATAAACTCCCAAACACCCTGTTATCTCTTGTTTTGAGTCCCGAAGACCCCGATCATCATTATTTCCTTGCCTGCTCACAACAAGCATACAAACCTCTTATAGATAAATAAAACAATCTTTTTTTTCTTCTTCTTCTTATAAAATAAGGTTCATTCAGTGAAAATAGAAGTAGCATTAAGAGACATGCTCGACAGCGAATAGTCCATTTAAAACATTGAAGTTTTCACGTGAAAGTGACAGTCGGTTTGGATGATTCAAAACAATTCCTGCAACAATTACAGAGAGACAAAAACAGTTAACAGGATCGGAGTATAAATGTGTTATTACGGGTGCAGCAAAGACCCTGTGCTTCTAAAAATCTTCACACTACACGTCGGTTCTCTACACTGATTAGACTGAAACACTAGACTGTAGGCCCTCTTTTAAAATGTCAGCGCCAGGACCTGGTGTGGTCTGGATCTGCAGCCCTTTAGCAGAGGTCTTTACTTCTCACGGTTGCAGCACCTGCAGCTGGATCTTTAGGAAACCACGGGATCACTTGTGCTCTCCCTGGGGTGCAGGATGTGGATATTTTACCTCAAAATAGTGTCTCAGGGATGTGTATATATCATCTTTATACACATATTGTATATTGTAAGTACTCTTTTTTTTATTTTGTTAAGAAAAGGAGGTGGCAGTTAAGCATTTCCTCCACTCACACACCCACTAAAGGGCTGAGGAATGTTTGCAGTAAAACAAAAAAAGAAGATGGCGATAACCACCTTGTAAACAGAATAAAAGAATCTCCCCGAATCTGATTAGAAAATTAACCCGCAAAACCCCCTCTACCCTCCCCTGTGTGACGTTCTTTGCTCGTGATGGCTTTCTGTGATTACATTTGCAGGTAACAGGCAACACGGGCGGCTACATGAGGTCAACATTAGTACAAACACACTCACACGTTGTGCTCAAATCACACACTTTCTCACACACACACATATAATCTGATGAGTCACAGTGCTTTCATCAGAGTCATCTCCCCATACAGTCGATATACAGGAGACAGACGGACGGACTGTACGAGGGTCAACGAGACAGAAGGCATTGAGGGTGTCAGGCAGTGTGCTCTGTTACTGGGTGGACGGACAGAAAGACAGACGAGGACAATCTTTCAAGCACCACACGTCCATCGAATAATCCTGTTTGTATCTTTACATATGTCTTTCGTATTTTATATAATGTCTCTATATATGTATATTTATGTATATATATGATGATATATAGAGCTATTAAAATATAATCTGGAAGAAAGAAGTAAACAAATATTAAACTTATCATAACTAAATAGTGCTTTGTGTGTTCCCCACCCGATATCTGGAATGTTTAAAGCCATGTGGCCATTGTTGTTGTTGTTGTTGTTTATGGGTCAGTTGGACAGTTGGTCCTGTTGTGCTTAGGGCTGGTCTTGGCATTTTTCAGCGATTATCTGTTGGCACTTGCGGTCCCTTCTCTACATGGGTGCAAACCAGGGAAGGGACTGGAGGAAGTGGAGGGGTAGAAGTTAAAAAGGCAGAGAAAAGTGAGAAAGAAAGCCAAAAATATTGAAGGCTACAAGATATTTCTCACCATGACCCTGAAATGAGGTGTGTGTGTGTGTGTGTGGAATGGCAGGACTCTCCTCTAGAGGAAAGTAGATATATTCTCTATGATTGAACTCTATCGGAAAGATGGTCGATAACATCAGCAACTATAAAGACACTTTTTTTTTTTTTAAAGAAAATGTGTGATGCTCTGATTCGCTCTGTGTCTTCTCCACTGAAATAAATGTATTTACAGCATCGGATGTGTGGTGACTGTCGTCTTATCTGTGCTTTTACAACACTGGATCATCAGGGCAGTGGCTTGCAGTGGCTCAGGAGAGCTCCGGGGCAGTAGTAGGTGGCGACGTCTGATTTCGTCAGATTTTTTTTTGTGCCTCTTAGCTGCGGCCTTCCTCTGCAGAGCGCTGGTCGGACTTGAGCTTGACGAACTCCTTGGCCACGTCGTCGTTGTTGCGCTGGGAGAGGATGCGCAGGACGGTGAGGCCCGTCTCGTCCATGTGGATGCGTTTGCCCAGTGGCAGCCAGCAGGCGACGCTGCCTTTGGAGGCCATGTCCTTTAGCTGCAGCACGGCCATGCCCACGGTGCGGTCCTCTCGGGCGAAGCAGTAGTCCTTAACACAAACCTGCAGCTCGTAGCATTCGGGACCCACCTCATTACTCAGGGTGCTGCAGAGTACAGGATGCACTGTGTTACATCTGCATCTCCATCAACATTACCACCCCCCTAAAAAACAAGCACCATCAGCTACTTACAAAGTGAAAGTTTCATTGTATTTGGGAGCCCAGCTGTTGTTCTTCGACTTGGTGGCGTACTTCCTCTTCTTGTCGCTGAGGTGAGGGCCGATGATGTAGACCTCCACGAATGGCCGGAATATTCCCTGCGTCTGCCACCTCAGGTCATTGGCAGCCACCACTGAGACACGGAGAGAAATAGGAATGGAAGAGAGTGGGAAGGTGTGGGTGATTGTGAGAAAAGATTCATGTGGAGAAAATGTGTGAAAATGTGGAGGGAGAGCGAATGAACAGAAAAATCAGAACAAGAAAATACTGCCTCTCCCTCAGGCTTCACATTCAGTTCCTTGTCGGGAAAGTGAAAGTAGAATTGGGATGTTATTTCATTACAAAGTCATATTTTTCTTTGGCAGCTGAAAATAAGTTTTATGCTGCTGCCCTGTTATGGCAATATTGTTTCTGCCACTGACATTGGAACAATGGTTGTTATTAAAAACTTTATCTGAGGTCATTTGCCCTCTTAGCCAAGTACGTAAAATTACTGGTTGGACACGAGAATAGTTTTTTTCATTGCTCAGCTGTCAATGGAGATGATTCTGTTAAAATGTGAGCTCAGTAACTTGCAGGAAATTACAACAAAGACTCTTTCATGTCAAAGTGAAAACTGATGTCTACAAAGTAATGTCATTAATTGAAAATCTAAAATCTAAAATAAGTGATTTAGTATCCACTCCCTCTAAAGTGACTCACCTAATTCAACAAAGGTGAAGCAAATTGGTGCTAAAAGTCACACTATTAGTGAAATGGAGATTATTAAGTGCAGTGAATGTGTCTCAAGTGATTGTAGTATAAAGACACATGTAACAGACCGAATGAAGGCAAAAGAAGACTCCAAGCAACTCTGTGAAAAGGTTATTGAAAAGCACAAGTCAGGGGATGGATACTTTCCAGCTCAGTGAATAGCCCTAGGAGCACAGTTAAATCTATCATTAAGAAATGGAAGGAAAATGTCACGTGTAAATCTGCTTAGAGCAGGCTGTCCTCAAAAACTGACAACTAGTGAGGGAGGCCACCATGACTTCTCTGAAGGAGTTACAAGCTTCAGCAGCTGAGCCTTATGTGAGACTGGCAAAGCGAAAGACATTGTTGAAAAAAGCTCATATTAAATCTTGTGAGAAGGCATATGGGAGAATGACGTCAACTAAAAGAGGGTTCTTTGGTCTGATGAGACCAAAGTGGAGCTTTTTGACCATCAGACTTGATGTTTGGCGGACACTAAACAATTTACCTAAACACATACACACCATCCCCACCATGAAGCATGGTGGTGGCTGGCAGCCTCATAATGTAGGGATGTTTCTTGGCAGCAGGCCCTGGAGGACTTGTAAAGGTAGAGGGTAAAATCAATGCAACAAAGTATAGAGAAATCCTGGAGGACAACCTGATACAGTCTGTAAAAGAACTACGACTTGTTTTGCAAAGAAGGGTAAAATTTCAGTGTCCAAATGTGCAAGGCTAATTGAGACCTATTCACACAGGCCCAATGTTGTAATTGCAGCCAAAAATAATGACTTGAAGTGGGTGAATACTTGTGCAATCAACTATTTTACAAATCATATTTTAGGTAATTGACCTAAAATATGATAAATCTCTCGTCACTTTGACATAAAACAGTCTTTTATCATAAATTCTTGTCAAAAATGCCAAATCATATCGACTGTGACACTAAAAGGGCAACATTTCCAAGGGGGCATGGTACATTTAGGACTATTTTCACTGAGCAAAGACTGTCCACTGAAGTCAAATGGTGTGATACAGTTAAAAGCTCCTGAAAAAGCAACAGGGTTGTCATTTCCAGCGTTGAGAGGAAAAACTCTCATGCTTACTGATCCATTTTCCAAAGGTGAAAACAAAAAGGGTGAAAAAAAAATCTTTTGCTTTACCTTTGACCGTTACTTTGTGCTCTCCGGTGTTCGGGTGAGTGAAAATCTCCACATGGATGGACACTTCTCCCACGGCGTCGTCCACCCCGGAGCCTGACGGGAACAAACAGAGAGCAGGTTGGCCGTTAATACCCCTTAAAATCTGAAAGAATGGACTCTTTGTGCACCTATCACAGACCAAACATTAACAGAAGTCACTGTGCCCTCTATTCCAAGTTCTCCTCCACATGTGAGCACGAAAAACAAAGTTACAGACCAATTCCATTTCAATTTCACAGCACTGAAATGGATTTCGTTGTAACCTTGCAGATTTTAGACAGAATACTGACTATGCAGCTGTTTCTTTATACTAAAGTAATAATAGTGTAACAGGAGGACTTGAAATAAAGCAAAGTGATCCGTTTGTGCATATGTTGTGGTCTGGAAGTGGACAATCAGACAAAGCAGCTATGAGTGGGCATAAGTGTGTTAAATATAGGAAGCACAGCCATAATATATTAACTGATGGAAGTTCTCGCATGCCTAACAACTCTGCAACAACTGTGCAGTGAATAGTTTTTTACTGACCTGAAATGACTGTGCTATTTTCCTCAGCGATGCGTTTTACATTATGATTAGACCCTGAGCGCGAGCAGAGCAGCCTTTGTACGAATTCAGCAACTGAGAGGTAATAATTTGGACTTGGCGAGGACGGTAATTTGTGCCCACTCATAGACGCGTGGTGTCTGTTAGGATGCAGGGTGGTTAGTAGGAGGCACAGAAGAAGACAGAAGAGAAGCTGCAGAAGGTCAACCAACAGTGTGGGTTCCCACCCCCCCCATTCGACATGGATCAGGTCAGGGCATGCTCAGATGGATCTAGACAAGGTGGACACACCCATTCCTTGGTAAAGACTTTTACCCAAGCATGGTATTAGGGAGAAAAGAGGAAGATCACCATACGGAGAGAGAAGCAGCTCGGCCTCTCGGATCTGTCAGTGAAGGACGGCACAGCTGGCAAACTAAATAAAGCTGCACTGCATGAGGAGCCACATGTTTATCATAATTTAGGAATATTTTACAACTCAAAGCTTCTATAGCTCAGGAGACAAAACTGTGATTCTCATTACAGCCTCCTTTTAGCTTCGATTTTGTCTGCAATTTTCTTCTAAAATTCGTCAGGAGAAAAAGGTGAGACACAAGGAGGACAATTAGCAACATGAGTCATACTTGAGACTTAAAGGAAATACCTTCCTAACCTCAATTTACTTGCCGTATTTTTTCTCAGTTGAGCTACATGTGAGCGACATATGAGCTTTATTTTATACAAGTATAATACAACAGAGTTATACTGAGAGGTCTTCCAAATATTTTGTCAAACCTATTTCATAAAAAAAGTATACATATACATATACATCGATCAGGCATAATTGTGTCGGCCCCCCTTATGTGGTCAAAAATGCTCTGAACCATTGGACATGGACCAGAGGACCTCTCAGGGTGTCCTATGGGGTCTGGCACCAGGACCAGGGCAGTGGATCCTTTGGGTACTCTGGCTTGTACAGTGGGGCCTCTGTCAATCAAACTTGTTCCACTGCATCCTGTTGATGCTTGATCACCTAATTCAACAAAGGTGAAGCCAATTGGTGCTAAAAGTCACACAATTAGTTAAATGAAGATTAACTGAATGCAGTGAATGTGTCTCAAGTGATTGTAGTATAAAGACACATGTATTGGACCACTGAATGAAGACAAAAGAACACTCCAAGCAACTCTGTGAAAAGGTTATCGAAAAGCACAAGTCAGGAGATGGATACAAGAAAATTTCCAGGTCACCAAATATCTCTTGGAGACCAGTTAAATAATGAAATAGGTAAAAATATGGCACATGTGTAAATCTGCTTAGAGCAGGTCGTCCTCAAAAACTGAGAGACCAAGCAAGAATTGTTGCTCACCTTTCACCCCTACAACATTTAAACTAAAACAAGGCTGAAGCGAGATTCACAATTTTGTCTCTTGAGCTATAGAAGAGCACCTTTGACCTATAATATTATTCTTTCCTGGGTGTTTGAACTCTCTTACCCTTATTTTTTCACTGTGTTTAGTGTATTTCAACCATTTGCATGAAGAAAGAGGTTTTTCCTCATCTGAAATGAAACTCTATGGAATAAAGGGTATGTTGTGCATGTTAGTGACTGTGATTTTGGCTACATAAATATACATTAACTGATTTGACAGGTTTGAATTACACCTTTTAGAACCCCAAATATCAAACTCTCCATCCAAGAAGACTCTCCTGTGGACATTAGAGATTCAGGAAGCTTTGCAGTGTTTAAAACCAGCCTCAAGATTTGGCAGCACAAAACTGTCACCACCAATGATCACCTGTTATTTATTGCATTTACTGATTTCATTTATAATCTCACACTGATGGACTTAAGTTTTGCATTGTTTCATGTAGTGTATTTATTGCTCTGTGGTTGTTCTCTGTTTCTGTACCTGCCCACCTACACCAGATGCAAATTAGCTGCTAGCTGGCGCAATTACTTAATTGAGGTTCTTGGTTCTATACTTCTTGCTGCAGGGCTGTTTTAGGAATAAAAAGATCCTGACCTGGTCATAGTGGCTCTTACTCTTTTGTCTGGGAGGGAATCGGTGGACAAATCTTTCCTTTGTGGTTTTGTGCCGCATGTGAACAAGTGGTTTTGCTCCACATACAACTCCAGAAGGATACGGTGACAGATGGACATTAATTTTCAATGTTTTAATTAGTGTCTTCACTCTGTCAACGGTATCTTTGTGGCAGCGACCAGCAGCCTGCATGTGTGTGTGTGTGTTTTTAAACCAGCCGCCCACTAAACAAGGTGTCTGTGGGAGTTAGACGGCAGAGTGTTCCTGGCATGCAGCTCTCTGCAGCTCTCGAGGGAGCATTATGGGATTGTTGGTCTCGCTGCCAACAGGACCAAAGACAGCAGCAGTCATCCATCTGGCCTTGTCTACTCTGTGGAGGACGTCCATAAAAAAAGATGAGAAAGAAACTTTGCTGGCTGGGAGGCAGGAACGCGTTGCCAAGAAAACGCGGCCTCTTCCCTCTTTAACAAACACAACAATCAGAGGTGCACGTTTTCCACCATATTGCAGATCTTCACCGGAGTAGACTTTAAATCTCACACTGCGATGGTGCCAAAGCGTCACCCGAGTTCACTGCATGTTCACAAATGACTCTCGGTTATTTCAGTTACAAATATTGCAGCTCATCGCCTGCGGTGTTCAAGAACGTCAGCCGCCACTGATCAAAGTCCTCTTTCAGCAGCAGTCGAGTTCATAAGAATAAATTCCACCGAGCTTTGTTCATTCATCCTGCTCTAATCATCCACTCTAATAAGGTTGGAGAAACTATTCAGTGAAATCTGACTGACAGCGAATTAATTTGCATTCCTGTTACAGTCAAGGACATCCAGCAGCTGGCAGGAAGGCTGCAGACACACTGCTTTGTACATGCATAATAATTTTAATTTTATAAGTCACCAATTATCTAACTGTGGAAGGTAACCATACTAAACACTCTGTAAAAATCAAAAACACCACTCATAGGACAATGCTGAAATTACTTTACTAAAAACTTTCTGCTAGTCTGGTCTGACCTCTCTCTGAAGTTTTTCAGTGGGAATTTTTATCAATTTCGAAAAACATGGCATTCAGATTTCTTACAAATTAATGTCATGTCAAACAACAACAACAACCTTGCGGATTAAAAAAATTAAATTTACACATAAGCGAATGAGTCTCAGTGGAATTACTGAGTCTTCTGTCCTTAAAGGTTACAATCTGTCTGTCATATGATCCAAGTAAGAGAAGCTCAGATAAGCAACTAAAATACTTGTGCAGTTGAGTTTTCTTACCTTAATTTGTGAACCAGAAAGAATAAAATCAAGTTTTCAAAGTTCTACAAGTTAAATTTAACTGCTAAAAATGTCAACAAGAGTAATCAAACTAGAGCCTGGCCAATTCTGGATTGTTGATGCTGACTTTTAGGGAGTTAAAAAAAACTAACATATCAGCCAATATTTTTGTATAAATACACAAATAACAAATAAATATACCTACAGTATGGTAGATATGTATTGAAAAGGGAAAACGTTTACTACTTATTTCCTTATCAACGAAACGAAAAGACACCGCCTGACTCTGCACCACCATCTGCTCAGCTCTGCTACATGTGCTGCAGACAGTGCTGAGAGACAAACTATGTGAAAACACTGTTTCTGAATGAACCCAAGCATCTTTAACTGCATCATGTTCTGCAAAAAAGTTGTTATACTGAAGCACATTGGTCAACAAACACAGAGATACTGATTTATCTATGATATGCCAGTACAGGCTGATTTGTACTCTATTTAGACCACATACATTCAGACAGATGGTATTTCAATGCAATCCATCCACTGATATTTAAATTTCAACAAGTTGTCAGTAGTGGTTACATTTAATAAATAAGTATTCAGCTCCTTGTAAAATAAAAATAATTATTGCCTTTGTTTACAACATTTAAAGCTATTATTTCTATATTAATTCAACTGTATGACACAAGCTGAATGTTTTCATTAGAACTTGTTATGAAAAAGAGCTATTATTTTTTCCGTCTTTCATGTCCTTTTTAAACCCTCACATGCAACATTTCAGCTTGAAATCTCCAAACATTGCCCAGTTCTAAAATGACATTTCATCCAGCTGATTACAATCTACTTGAAGTAATAACACAACATTACTTCCACTTTAAATATTGATTCATTTGCTGCTTATTTTCACAGTAAGTTGATTAATTGCTTTGCAGATGCAGAACACAGGTCAGCATATTCAAATAGCTTCTCCTTTGCTTCCAAACTCCTCTCCTTGGCCTCTCTCCACAGGAAAACAAAGCAACATGCTGTGCAACTGATCTACCTCTGAGTCTCTCTAACTGGAGCGTTAACACTTTCACTTTCAGCTGTCAATCTGACTGTCAAATGATCGTCAAAGCATCAAATATGACAGCAGAGACTGAGTTAGCTGAATGCACACAGCTGCAGCAGTGAGTGTGCGTGTGATTATACTGTATGTGAGAAAGAGTCACATCTTTATATCTTAATCTAAAGTGACAGAAATCAGACCACCTGACCCGAGGGACTGTTTCTGATTGGCTCAATCTAGGGTGGGATGAGTGGAGCAGCCTTTTCTCATCGCTGCTTTAGGGAGCTGTGTGGGTGTTTTTGTATGCGTCCGCCTCCGCCTGTGTTTGTGCGTGATGACAGATCAGGCAAGGACAGGGAGCCCTCCCAGACAAACTGAGCCAGCAGCCATCACCATCCTCATATTAATCCTACTCTTCTTCATCAGCATTTAAAAAAAAGAAAAAAAAACCCAGCAGGAGGGGCAGTAACGTTGGAGGATTTCCTCACTGAAGGCAGATAATACTCTGCTTCCGCTTCTACAACCTTAAGGAGAGTCTCAGTCAGTCACATTGCTCTGCTCGTTCAGTCACTCATCCACGTGCGCACACACAATCACACACACACACACACACATGGCCCTTTGGCTTCTCTCCATGACATCATGCTGCATCAAAATTCCTCCACACTTTAATGCATTTCTATTATTTTTGTCTGATGTCCGCACATCATGCTTCAGTGTCTGCTCATACATACCGTCCTGGGCGTATGTATTCAGCGCAGCTCCGTACATACAGACATCAGTGTGGACATTTCATGCATGAATGCATAAAGTCAATGTGCTTATTGTTGTGCTGGTTATGTATGTGTGTGTGCAAAAAAAGGAAAGAAAACGAGGTTCAATCTGTGCATTGCATTTGTCTGTTGGGATGAATTGGAGCAGGCAAGGAGGGGGAATTGGTTTCAGGATGCATATGGGAGGTGGTGGTGGGAGGTGGAGGGGAGTTTGGGCTTTGTTCTGGAGGCTTTCTGGTAATCCTGGATGTCTCAGGCCCCTCCGAGCCTGAGTGCCACATACCCTTTTCTGGGTAAACATCCTCACTAGGGGTGAATCTCACCCCCTTCCCGCCGAACACTGGCCCACAGACGGGGCAGGAAGAGGGAGTAGACAGAGAGAGGAGAGACACGTAGAAATGTGAGGTTTTGCAGAGGTTGAATTGAAGAATTACAGTAGTAGAAAAACAACATGTACTAAGGCATTTCTACTGAATTCGCTTCTCCTTTCCACAGAGATGCAGGAAGTTATAATGCACTGAAAAAGTGAGCTCACAGTGAGTTAAAAATGAGTCTGCTGAACTGGGCAAGAAGAGACACGTAGAAATATGAGGTTTGCAGAGGTTGAATTGAAGAATTACAGAGTAGAAAAACAACACGAATGAGCATTTTTCCTGAAGTTGGGAAGAATCTGAGGCATTTCTGCTGAATTTGCACCTTTTTCCATAGAGATGCAGGACTTTATATTGTAAAAAACTGCAAGAAAATGTTGAAAAAATTAGTAAAATATGTCACAGGAGCAAAAAATGCAGAGGAACTGCTTGGGGTTTAGAGAGTGAAATGACTGCTGAACTGGGCAAGAAGACACACGTAGAAATATGAGGTTTGCAGAGGCTGAATTGAAGAATTAGAGTACAAAAACAACATGTATAAGCATTTTCCCAGGAGTTGTGAGAAACTATCTGTTGAATCCGTTCCTTCTTTCATTATTCTTTTGATCTTGCGACATGCACAGCTCACACAGATCCGCCACTGCAAAACATACTTAGGTATGCAGCAAAAAAACGCATGGCATTTTGCCTAATTAAATTTTCAACGATCATCCACTCAAATGGCATTTCTACCGGCAGCGCTCGGGGACAGCGTGTCAGCTTCCACAAAGATGACGGCTGTTATGTAGCTATCTGACGGTGGGATGGAGGCTGAGCAGTGGAATCAAAGAGCGGGTAGAAAAGAGGGGGCGGGTATTTACTTTTTTTTTTTATTCATTGCAAATAGCTGTCAGATCGTGTAAAGAATAGTCTCCGTGCTTTTGGAAGGCTGGCTACTGGGAGACTCAGCGTTTCCGAGCTCTGAGGAAAAAATATTGTGCTGCCACAGTCTCGACTTTATGCTCTACAAAGCATGTGAGGTACTTTCAGGATATGTGGCTTGGCGTTTGGGAAACCCTAACGTCAACAGAGGTAGCGGGAGACACGGGGTCCTCGGAGAGCAGAGAAGCAGGAATCCATCGGAGAATTACGTAACAAAAAAATGAGGCACAGGAAAGTACTGAAAAGTAAAGAGAATTGAAAGCAGAAGAAGAAAGAAAGAGCATTAGGTTACCTTGTGCATTCTGTGACTGGACAAAGGTCTTAATAAGTTTGTCAGTGGCCTGCGTGTACAGTGACAAGGCGTAGTGGAGAGACTGGAGGTCAGGACTCTTCTCCAGGAAAGTCTTCTTCAGGCCGACACCGCCAGCATGGAAATATTGCTAAAATACAGAAACAAAAATGCAGACAGACAGAACGGAAAATAGCTGTTTACCAACATTTCGCTGCAGTAGACTATCAAAGAAGGAAAGCTTGAAATGATGGAACATAGCGGAGCAATTATCTGACAGAGTGAACTACTACTGTGAGTCTGACGTTCCTGGGAATCCCTTTGTTCTGATGAGAGTAAAAGGAGTCAAACAAACAAACACTGAGCTGCAACACAGACTCGTTTAATTCATTCACTTGGGCAAACGACACAAAATTGGAAACTATTTTTAATTGTTATTTATCCAAGCTAACCAAACATTCCATGGTTCTTGATTATAAAACGCAAGTATTTGCTACTTTTCCTTGTTTTGCATAACAGTGAATTGAATATTTTGGGGATTTGGATAGTTGGTCAGACATTTTATTACATTATTTTGCACTCTAGGTAATTGTGATGGCCATTTTTCACCGTTTCCTGATGTTTTATTGACCAATTTGTTAATAACTGACAGAAAAGAATAATTAGAAAGTTATTCATGGAAGGACAGCCCTG
>OMNN01006795.1:5453-18248 GCA_900302755.1 Chromis chromis
TTATTTAAGGTGTAAGTCTGTAATTCACAGATGTAGAATGTTATTGTACATTTTATTGGAAGAACATGTATTTTACAGGCAACTATAGTTACTGTTAATTAAGTGGCAATAAATCCAGTAGATTATTGAAAAAACGAGTTATTTAGTAAATCTTATATTCTACTGGCTAACATACGGATTTTACTGTACAGTGCATTTACAATTAAAAAATATTCAGTACTGTCAGCTTATGATGTTTCAATTAGTATGTTTGCTAAAATTTAGATTTATATAACCATTATATGAAGACAAACTTCATTGTTCACTGACCAAAATAATCTGCAACCTTTCAAGTTTTCTGGTCTGAAAAGAGATTAAAGTATGAGCAACAATCAAACTAAAGGTCTTCAGCAAGGTATTTTTAATGATTTCACTCATTTTGTCCTTCATTTGTCCCCTGAACAACAAAACATCAGCAGGTTCGAGTCTGACTCAGCACAACATGAGTCACAAATGTTCAGACAGACGCCTGTGATATTTGATGTTTAGCTTTAATAGAGCGAAATGCAATTTAACTAAGCGTGACTTCATTTTAGAGTCAGTGTAACTCGAGAACAAATGAAAAAAGCATTAAGCTGCCTGTTGGTGCTGTTAGCTTATTTCATTATTGTTGGTAAATTAGATTAAACGCGAATGCTATGATTTAAAGAGCAGAAGTGCATTGTACCATGTGTCTTGTTCTGGGAAGAAAAACTCATGCTTGACATTTTAATTAAATGCAAACACGGCGGGGAAAGCTCCTCCTGCTGTGTGTGTGTGTGTGTGTGTGTGTGTGAGAGAGTGTGTGTTGATGCCTTTTACTGTATCCCACTGCGAGTACAGTACATTCATGTTTATTTAGATTAATCTCAGAGGTGTGGTTATTTCTGCACGTGTTCTCTAAGTGCGTGTGTGTGTGTGTGTGTGTGTGTGTGTTTGAGTCGTGCTGCGTCTCACTGAGAGGTTTCCATTGTTTGATTTTTAAAAATGGTCCGTGAGAGAGGGAAAGTAAACAGACTCACACAGATTGCAACATGTAGTGCGTTTTTACTCACATCTGGCCAATTATCAGCAGGAAATCTTCCATCTGTCTGCTGTCAAAACAACAGACGTCACGGGTCTTCATACGTAGCAGCTACACACCGCTGCAGGTACAGATACAACACACACACACACACACACACACACAGCTTCACCGTTTCATCTCCATAAAAGTTCAGAAACTCCTCTTCAACCTTCAGTCTTTCATCTGCATCTGCCCCCCGTGACCGAAGTGGATCTAACAGATAAAAAAATCAACAAGGAATCGCAGCGTCCACCTGGTTTCAGGGTGACAACAGCTGGTGCTGATGTTCTGCACTAACAAGGTGTACATGATCAATCAGATCAATGAGAAATACACTCATTATGGAGTTCAGCTCTGGAGCAAAGAATTGGCTCCTGCCCAGTTTTTAGCCGGCGTCTAGAATGAGATTTTCAGCAAAGAGAAAGTGGCCACATCTGGACATTTCACCCTGATGAGGTTTCAGCACTGTGTTTGCTTTTCTCTCAAACAATATAACGGTTCGGTCTTTCTGATTGGTGCCAAAATTAGCAGAAATTAAATTACAGTTATACAAAAGTTTTTTGTCAACTTTCATTATTTCCCACTAATGACTTTCTGTTTTTCCTTTTGTATGGGAACACATGACGATGACTCTTTGCCTACTCATTGTATTCCTCCATTGTTCAGTATGGGCTTCTTTATTGTAGCCCAGACTAACAAGAATCCAAGCATGTCAGTGGTAGAACCTCTTTTGTGTGGGTTTTCTAGTCTTCAAGCTTTATTTGTATTACTTGTGGACCTTTAGTAACTTGTAATAATTGCAGAGGTCGTCTGTGATCTTTTGTCCATCCATCCATTTGCTAAAACCTCTTTATCCTGTGGAGGATTGCGAGGGGGGCTGGCGTCCATCCCAGCTGACATGGAGTGAAAGGCGGAGTACGTCCTGGACAGGCTGCCAGTCCATCAAAAGGGCCAACACCGAGACAGACAACCAAGCACACTCATACTGACACCTGCTGCCAATTTAGAATCACCAATTAGCCTGCCTTGCATGACTTTAGACTGTGGGAGGATGCTAGAAGAGCCAGAAAAGTCCCATACAGGGGTAACATGCAAACTTCATTTCAACATTTGCCATGCCATAATTTGTAAAGCAAAAATTCCTCCGCAAATTATCTACCACATTTCACCAAACACACGTCTTCATCACTTTGAAAATGCCGTAAATCAAATTTCAGTTTGGAAAACAGATAGAAGTCAGATAGTGGCAGGTCGGGTGAGTAAGGTTCATGGAGCAACAGCTTAAACATAAGGCTGCTTCGGCCACCTGTGCTGTGTGGATGGACACATTGTCCTGGAGCAACAGCAGCCAGCTCTAGACTCCTTTTTTTGATTGCTTCAGACATTTGGGTTTTCATGGATCTCAGGCTTTACAGTAGTTTGGCCCCTTGTTCCTGGGTGAGGCCAAGAACTTTTTAAAGTACCCTTGTACATGCCATTGAGACTCAAAGAAAGCTCAAAGTGTCATCAGAAGAGCAAAGTCTTGAAGGATGTTTAGGGGGATGAGATACATGGCAGCATGCTGTGAGAAACTCTGTTGTCTTTCAGCAGGCTCAACAGTTATTATGTGGCAGCCTGTTAAAGTCATATCTGTAGAGAATGTCAGTTTCTTTGAGTAAAAGACAGTTATTGCTAATTATTCCTAAATGCAGCACACGAAACACAGACGTAGGGGCGTAATTTCTATATCACATTATTGCCCCAGGTAATATTAGTCCTGGGCAAATAGGGCTTATGTTGATTAATGTTACAGTTTTCTCATTTAAAAGGAACAAAGCTGAGATTTCATGTGCCCTCACACTAGATAATACATTTCAACTGGACCTGGATCCGACAACAAATGGCATTTCCTTATTTTTGCTAAGATGACCTCCATGAACAGAAACCTTTGTAACTTCTAAGTCAAAATAAGTTGAAAATCGGTCAATAAGCAGTTAACCATTGTGGCTGGTAGTGCAAAGATGGAGAGCTGAGAAACCATCATGACTTGCCACCGACTTCGATGGACCGGACACCTTGCCCGAATGCCAGACACCAGCCTACCCAAACAAATCCTCTTCTCAGAGCTCGCATCTGGCAAGACACCACGTGGAGCCGATTCAAGGATTAACTCAAAAACACCTTCCTGAGGACTGAAATCCATCCGGTCAATTGGGAGACAGAAGATGCAGAAAGAACCAATTGGAGAAGAACAATCCATGAAAAAACTACATCCTCCACCAGAAGGCAAATAGAAGACACGAAGAGAGCCCAAAGAAAAACCAGAGCTCTCCACCCCCCTAACCCCACTACTTTACTATGCGGTGGCTGCGGACGTCTCTTCAGATCCAATGACTCATTTCACACAGAAGGAAATGTAGATGAGCACCCAAAAACAAGTTCCACCAATTGATTGTTACTATTTGAATGATACTAAAGGCTGTTTTAGAGTGGAGACTCACAATAGGGGAATGATCACTGCTTTGTGGGACTTTCCACAGTAGCCAGGGTTGGCAGTACGTTAGATCTTGTAAATGTTAGCAAATGTTTTATTTGATACAACAATTGTACTTGTTGCAAGGTAGCATAAAAGACAACATTTTTCCCCCTGCTTTGCCGTGGAGCATCTAATTTAACAGCATGTGCCAGATGTGGGATGTTTTTTGTTATCAGAATGTGGTGTCGATTCATGCTGCTATCACATCTGGCGTACATAGGCAGCAGACAGTAAGTGCAGTGAAGTGTCTGCAGCCTCGGTTTTTAAGTTGAGTCTCACTGAATGTGACAAGAACACATCAGTCGAGTCACTGAGGGGCAAAACAGGCACAACTCTCCGGCAGAAGTTTTGATTGGAAGCTCTTATCAACCCACACACACATAATCTCTGCCTCTCAATACAAACGCACATCTACATCTAAGCAGCTCTGGTATTCTTTGAAGCACACAGAAGGAAAGCCAAAGGTTAGTGCAGTCCCAGAGGAGAGAGCTTTCCATTTTCTTTACACTGGTAATAGTGTTTATTCATTGCAAATGTTCAAACCTTTGACCTTTGGTATTTATGCTACAAAAAACCTCTGTAAAGACTGAATAAGGATTGCCTGATATGAGCCAGCTTTTTAATGATGAGCAGAGACAGAGTAGTTTTGATGTGACCACGCTTGGAAAAAAAACATCTTTGTACACTGACTATTTCAAATAATTAAGCTACAGCTCTGGATACTGCAAACAGTCTCAAGCTTTAGTTATCATTTCTGTCCAACACAGAATCTCTACAGACTTACTTTCTTAAAACATGAAGAAAAAAATCTACCAATGTTGCCAACAACTGAAATACTAACTTAATTAAAAAACACTTCAGTGTAATAATCTTACTGGTTTTACCAGATTTTGGTTGTGTTTGATGTTTTAATGTACCCTTTAAACAAAAATAAGTAAAACCCCCACATTTTTACTGAGAGGTAACTAAAAGCTGACGCAAACAAAGAGGGTGCACTTGTATAGAAGCACAGCATTCACTAAATCTAAAAATCAGAGGTGTATAGAGAGAAGAACTTTGAATGCACTCCAACAACTCAGATTGAGTTTCGCAAGTCGCACAGAAATGCTGACTTATTGATTGTGTTGTTGGCAGCGCGAACGCACTAAAGATTTTTCTTATAGTTGCACAAACATTTCATAAAAATGTATTATTTACAAGTATAATTGTTTGACACAATCCAAACTCCTTAATTTTTGTTGTTTACCTTTCCCCAGTATATAGCATGGGAGAGTGTGTTTGGTCGGTGTGTGTGTTACTGTATGCTGCTGATGGGCTGAACAAGAAAACAATTCCCCTGCTGTCAGTGGAGGGAAACTGTAATCTTACCTCCCTTATTTTCTCTCAACCTCCTCTCTGCAGTCACACCTTTCCATCTCATCTCATTTCTGTGCAATTTGGTGAGAAACGGAGGCAACTGTAGCAGCACGTTTCACCCGGCTACACACAAATGAAGCACATAAGCACAAATTTAAAACATCACACGGACTCACATTTTGTGAAATCAACTTAATGACAGACTAAGCCCAGGGTTGCTGCAGATGTATTTTGTATTCTCTGTGTCAATCACAGACCCTCAAAACATCTGGAATTAAACATGTGCCAGAGGCAGAATGGTAATAATTGAGAATAAAAATAGTAATTTAAAATGCAATGTCTTGAATAACATTTGGACGAAGAGGTGGATCCGACCAAAAATTCGAGGATGGTATGCACAACCATATGGTGGTGACTTGTCAATCACAACGATACAGAAGTATACCCTGCTGTATCTTATATTTAATTCCCAGGACCATAATTTGCAAAATAAACATCATGCTGTATTGAAGGAGGCTTGAACATAGCAATTGAGATTAAAAACTCATTAGTAAAATGTTAACTGAAATAAAAATATTGGAGAAGTAGGGTCATGTCCTCATAGACTTCTTATGCAATCAGACTTCATTTTGCAACCCAAGGAGTCACCCACTGCACTCTCCATCTTTTATATGCAGTCTATGGTTTTATCATTCAGAATCAAGCTGTACCACATAAATGGGTAGATTTAATGGTAGAATTTAATCTCAGTTTTACTGTACATTACTTTGAGTTGTTTACCTGTGTTGGCCGCCTTCTCGTAGTTAGTGGAGCTTCTTGAGTAAAAGCCTTCTTATTGGATCACCAGTAAGTAGAAATTCTGTTTATTTTTAATGAATTAATTTGAGTACAAGGAGTGATCAAAAAGTTCTGGGATTGTTTGTGGTGCAGGTACATCCAACATGTGTTAGCAATAATGATACGTGTCCACAGGGGCGTTTTTAGACTCAAGGGATCGGCCACTTCCCAACATTGGATGTTTGATTGGAGCCCCATATCTCAAAATACATTGTGATGCTACCAGAATGCATCACAATGTACCGGACCGTCACAGTAATGTCCTGATGTGAGTGCTGAGGGAGAACAATTGGCACAATGACATGTGGCCGGTCACACAACGTTGATTGCACACTGTTTTTTTGGCAACAACACGATCGGTCATTGCTCTTTCCCACCCTACTAACTTGCTCTGGTTATGAGTGGCTTCCTCCTCTGCCCCAAATGAAATTCAAGTTGAAGGGTCATTGTCTTTACACAGTCCTGGAAATTCAGCTCCCATTGCAGTTCGTGACACGTTTATGTGACGGCATCTCCAGGGAGCAACGCAGAAGCACCAGAAGACTACTTCAGTGGGGATGGTGGACAAATTGAAATCAAGTACGATGGCACAGTCTAGGAATTTATGATCACCCCTCGTAGATGTTTTTTTTTTTTTCTTTTATTCTGGATGTGTCTAATCAGCAAAACATGTAATCTGCCATAAAATATGCACCAAGACAAAACGTTCAAGGATTTTTCACCTGAGGATTGGAGAATGCATTGATTGTGCTATCAATAAGTCATGTTAACACACCATTGATGAACTAGGCTCAATGATGTCCATTGGATGAGTGCTGCAGGGTGGCCATCGACGGACCCAAAGCTGATGACATTGACTACGGTGGCCTTGTCAGATCCTTTTATCTAGTCAATAAATTGAGGGTCGAATGCTCTGAAGCAGGATGTGACCTCTGAAATTAACAGAAAAGTCTCACCCAGGTAAAAACCCTACATGTGACTGTATTTTTAATGTAACACAAATATCCTACATGTTTAACTCGTTCAAGCAACTCTCAAATACTTGAACTCCCTTTTTCTTTCCCTTCATTTTGTCTTCTGCTTTATTTTCTCATATTGTACTTCTGTCTTTCCATCATTCTTCTTTCAAATACTAATTTTGTGGAGAAAAATCATCGCATTATTTTTAAATGGCGGCCCTCTTACTTTGAAACAACATCTTTGGTTCCAAACAATGTTTTGCCACTGTGAATTTTGAGAAGTAAGTCATCTTTAGGCTTATGAATAGTGGATGATGAGGTTAGTCTGAATGGCGCCAGGGGACAGCCAGATGAAAAGGTAACTCTGTCTGGTGAATAATTCATGGTGTCAATGACCACTAATTTACAGCAGTGATTACTGGGCAACATGTTGGCTTTCTTTAAGTTTCTTGACTAGAAGTTGTTGCAATCCAATACATCAGTGACCTCAATATTAAACAAAAAGTAGATCTATCACCTTTATACAAAAAAAAAAAAATGTAGAAGCCTTGTAACAGGATTTATGGTGCAGCCATTGTATTAGATTTCACAGGTGTACCTAAGGTTAATGTAATTTACCTTGAAAAATACATATTCTACTTAGATTTAGTAATACAGAAGTGTCAGATTCTACAAAATCGACCCGACAGAGGAATGTTCGATGTCCATTGTAGGTAAAACGTAACACAAACACACAATTGCTTAGAAACGACAAGTCTTAGAATTTAAGATATAACCATATAATTGTCATGTGTATATTTTAGTGTGGTACAGGTAATTTTAAATGAATGCAGTGGCCTACTTTTTTTTGCCATCGTATTAGCAATCAAAAACTGAAATTTCTCTTTTATAATACTACTCAGACCCTTAATTCATTACGTTGTAAGAGACCTTTTGGCTCCCATTACAGCTTTGAGTCTTCTTGGGTAAATCTCTACAAGCTTTGCACCACTTTAACAGGGATGTTTTCCCATTCTTCCTGACAGATCCTCTCCATCAAACTCTATCAGACTAGATGGAAAGTGCCATCTTTCAGTCTCTCCCCAAGTGTTTTTTGAGCTTTAAGTCTGGGTTTTAGCTAAGCCACCAGTGTTGTTTGGGCTGTATTCTTTGGTCTACTCATTCCCGCAGTTCAGACCAGCCTCAATGTCCACGCTGCTAAGAATCACCCCAACTACATGATGCTGCCACCACCATGCTTCACTGTTAGAATGGTATTTGCAGGTATTTTGCAGTAACCGGTCTTTCCAAGACTTGGAGTTCTGCCCAAAGAGTTAAATTTTCTCTGGTCTCATAAGACCAGAGAACCCTTGACTTCATACTTTCAGAGTCCTTTAAGTGCCATTTGGCAAACTACAAGCAGGATGTTATGCCTTTAATTTAGGAGCCTCCTTCTTTCTGGACCCATAAAGGAATGATTATGAGTGTTACCAAGATTGTTGTCCTTCCAGCGAGTTCTGTCACCACTAAAGAGGACTTCTGAAGCTCTGTTAAAATGACCGCTGGGTTTTTGGTTACCTCCCTGAGCAAATCATTTCTCAGTTTGGCCACAATGTCAACTCTAGGAAGAGTTGTGGTTTTCACTCACTTTCTCCATTTCACAGTTATTGAAGCCACTGTGCTCCTGGGAACACAAAGCTTCATAAATGATTTTATACCTTTTCCTTGATTAATGCCTCACCCCAATTTCATTATGGGGGTCTACAGAGAGTTCCTTGGACTGTATCCACTCAATTCACTTTGCCACAGTTGGACTCCAGTCAAGTTCTAGACACAAGTCAAGGATTATTAAAGCAAACAACATTCTACTGACCAGAAGATTTGAGTGCTGCAGCAAATTTAATACTTGTAATATAAATGAGATTTCAGTTTTTGATTTAATACATTTGCAAAATGTGTACCAAATGTCTAGGTGTCTGAATACTTTCTAAAGAAACTGTAAAAATACTTTAGTCAACATCTGCTTGGTCCAACAAATTGTTGTCTCTGCATCCGTGTTTATAATGTGATCAGGAAGTGCTCGGAGTCAATATAACTTGACTTGTCACTTTGCAAATTCATCAAAATATAAATAAATATGAGCTGAAGTGGGCCTCAAGGTGAACATGACTCATCAAAATAAGATTTAAAAATTCAAGGAACTGAAAACTTATTGCAAAACAACTGGGTTTCAAACCATTAAATTCTTTAGTGACACTTTCTAATTATATATACCTATTATATATTCCAAGTCCTGTGATGTATGCTATATTATGATATTATTTATAATTAATATGTACTGTCCTCCACTCTTCTTGACCACTTCTGCTTTATTCATGGCTGAATTATTGAATGACCGGCCTCTGGGCATAAACATAACCACAGTCCCTCCACCATCTGTGATCACACAGTTCAGCAGCTTTATGATTTCTTTCAGCAGATTTGCATGGCTGATATTACACAGTGTCAGTACCAAAGGTGAAGAGTAACTAAGAGTATTTCTCAATTACTCAAGTACTGTATCTAATTAATGCAGTATACTTTGACAAATGTCAGTTTATACTTCACTTTTCTGCATGCTATAGTTGCTGATTACTTTGAAGATTCAGTGTAATCATAAAATATGCTGCGTTAGATTATACTAAAGCCTAGAAGCAGTTCAGTAAAATGCTGCTTTGAAAGGATACATACTCCTATTATGAAAGCAATATTCTTTAAAATCAGAATACTTTTTTTTGACACAGGTCTCTAAAAAAGCAAAACTGAAACAGACTTTAATATCCTGCATAAAAGTAGAGGGAATAAACCCCCTGATACCACAGCAACATCAAACCTTGCACTGTTTTTTTTTTTATGTAAAAAGCTGCTCGGTGTAGTCCTTGACTTCAAAGTAATAACCATGCTGCTGCACTGTGCTTTAAAACATGCAATGAATGACAAACGGTGTACTCAACTGTGTTTTAAGAGTCATTATTTCACATTTTTTGAACAAAATCCAAAATATGTCAACATAGTTCTCTCAAAGTCCTGTTTCAGTAATGAATTAGAAAAACAGCCTTGGTTTGTACATCAAACTGCTCCCAGATTAGATAATTTGTCTACAGTAGCACAGCAGGCAGTTCCGCTTTTATTCTGTCATAGATATCATAGCCTTTTTTTTGTGTGTCTCCATAATACACTGCAACATTTATCTGTCTCTAGTCATCACCTGAAGCTGAAAGCAAAAACTCCCCTTTCTGGATTCACAGCAGGCAGCAACAACATCAGGGAATAGCTTCAGGCGAGTACAGTATCATTGCTCTGCAGGAAACACCACCACCGTCCTTTAAGTCGGAAACTCTGTCAACCACCGTCTGAGCTGAACTAAGAATGTAGGAGATGATGAACTTATTAATGCATTATATTTATATATTCCTGTTTTGGAAGAAGGTAGTCATCATGCACATGTGAATTTATAAGAACCTGGTAAAAGATATGAGATTCCATTCTATCATTCTATTCAGTAAAGTACAGACCTTCAACAACCGCTTAGGAAAGATCGTCAAGATTAGTTACGACACTCAAGTATTTGTAAAAGAAGTTGGAAGAAGATGGCTCTGGATTGGACATACTTTACAAAAATCAGTGACAAACACAACAAACTACAAATGGACATTAAGACATAGACACAGCTGGAAGGAAAGGCCCAAGACCAGGTTTTCTGGAGTTCCCATTTCAATAGCCGAAGGGTGTCAGGGCATAAGGATATTACATTCGACAAACCTTGACATATTAAATTATTCTTGATTGGATATCTTAGAGACACCAACAGACTGTGAAAATCCACATTTATTCACCTTTTCAAATTGTTTCTCTGTGGTATTTTTCTGGTGTTGCGCCCCACAAACCAGTTGCCAATCTGCAATGAGTCCTTTAGTGTAATTTCCTGGAGTAAGTCCTTTGTTTTGATTGACGCTGGGACAGAAGTTTGACCTCCACATCTGAAAATGTGACCCCTACTGATCACAGTCTTCTTTGGTGTCCACATTTCTACGTTCCAACACTCACTGGAGTTCCTCTTCTTGATTGCTTGATTGTCTTTGATTGAAACTGATTGTAGAGCATTTCTTGTTGTGTCATGTTTTACAAGGCAGCTACACAGAGGACATCCTATTCCTGATTAGTAAGATTGTCTGGAGTAGATCTACAGTGTCTACACTGAAGATGCCACATTAATTCCTCAGCAACATCCAGTTTATTTTACATCAGATGTAAGGTTTGTGAGGTTTAATATACAATTGCAAGAAAAAGTATGTGAACCCTTTGGAATTTCATGGTTTTCTGCATTAATTTGTCTTAAAATGTGATCTGATCTTCATCTAAGTCAAGGGTATTGACAAATATAATGTGCCTAAAATAAAAACACAAAAAAATTCTGATCTTTCATGTCTTTTTTGAGCCATAAAAACCTCATAGAGCAAGTGGAAAAAGTATGTGAACCCTTGAGTTAATGACCTCAAAAAAAGCTAATTGTAGTCAGGTGTTAGCATACCTGGAGTCCTGCTAAGAACATGAGTTTGGAGGTGTGGACTAGAGCTACTTTGACCGATAAAAAACACTCAAACTTTTTTAATCTGCTCTGAACAAGAAAAATATGCTGATGTGAGCCATACCTCACCAAAAAGAGTTTTCAGAGGATCTACGATCAAGAATTGTTGATTTACATACAACTGGAAAGGGTTACAAAGTGATTTCAAAGACTTTAGAAATTCACCAGTCTACAGTAAGGCAAATGATCTACAAATGGAGACTCTTTGGGACTGTAGCTACTCTACCAATAAGTGGGCAGTCCAGTCAAAATGACCCCAAGAGCACAACGAAGACTCATCAATGAGGTAAAGAAACAACCCCGAGTGACAGCCAAAGATTTGAAGGCGTCATTGGAACTGAAAACATCTGTGTTCATGAGTCTACATACGTAAAACATTGAACAAGCAGGGTGTCTATGGCAGGACACCATGAAATTCCAAAAGGGTTCACATACTTTTTCTTGCAATTGTAAATGGTGACAACATGGTGAAAAAGGTGATATGAATGGGTCCAACACAGGTTATAAATGTGTTTGTTGTCTGTACGTCTTTTAAAGAATTCCTCCAACACTTTATCCGACAAACTTCTGAAAAAAAATTGGAAATAGTTATGTGACCAGTGGCTTTAGAGTTTTTTCCACCCGAGACAAATCAAGTCTGACCACTTGCTCAAAATACAATCATATATTACATCTATTTCTGCCACTGTCGGTGTTGAAATCAGTCTCTCTGGCTCTTCTGCTGCACAAAACATTTCACTCTGTATTACTGCTGAATGTCAGCAGCTCTTTGATCGCTACAAACACATCTTTTCCTATTAAAATGCAGAGATACCTTGATATGACATGTCGTTGCTGACGTGTGTTTGCTTGATTGCGGCTGTGTGTCAACCTCAATGCCGTATATTGTATTTGTGCGATTGCATGTGTGCGTGTGTGTGTGTGTGTGTGTGTGTGCGCGTCTGCCCTTGTTCCAAAAAAAGTTGTGTTTTTGCAAGATACAGACAGTCAGTCAAATCCTCCCTTCTGGCTGATGCAGAGTTCATCACTGCTTTGATCCAACTTCTAACACACACACATACAGATTACACTTACAGTATCTAAGCAAACCTGGGTACACACACACACACACTGATAACCACACACTTTAGTAGACACAATTTCTGTTTAATTACCTGCAGATCTACAGATATGCATCAGAAAACCAGAGAAAGCTAATTTTCTTTGCAGTTTTGCTTTACTTTTTTGTTACATGATTAAAAAACTGCATCCACTTGTTAATTTCCCCATTGGTCACCTTTCTGTAGGCGGAATATAACGAGAGGATTGGCACTGAAACCATCTCAGTGTCTCCTGTAGCTGCTCTGTATTCAGTTTAATAAGTAATTTTGTGTTTACTCAGTAAAATGTTCCAAGAAGCCTTTAAGTTATTCTGAGACAGTATTGTTTATATTGGACA
>OMNN01006795.1:50961-61874 GCA_900302755.1 Chromis chromis
GTAACAAGGTAACAACATGCTTTTGTCTAAATTAAGGTGATTTTAGGATTCCTTTTTTTCCAAATTATGTAGCTAGTGGCACTCATAACTAAATAAATTTTTTTTTTTACAGTCAATCCATGTGATCGGTATCGGTGATCGGTAGGTGATCGGCACTTTGGCTGATCGGTATCGGTGATCGGTAGCATAAAACCTGATCGGAACATCCCTACTTTTAATGGTATGTGCACTTTAAATCTAAATGCTACATGCTGCACAGTCAGGTTCGGATGATAAAATACCTACTGCCATTGAGATGTGTGTGTGTGTGTGCGTGTGCGTGTGCACATCTGTTAGTGCACACACACTCATTTAGCCAGTAATCTGTATTCTTCTCCTTCTGCCTCGTTAGGTTCAGATGAGAAAGCAGTGTCCGGTGAGCAGCACTTAGTGGAATTGGATGTTTTAAAACTCACACACATATACACACACACCTACACACACACACACACACACACTCCAACCACCACTATTCTCCACCTTATATCCTTTCATCTATGTATATAATGCTCCTTCTCTCTGCACCTTGTTGCAGAGCTCTTACTCCTCGTTCCTCTGCACATTTTCTCGCCTTTACTAAAAAAAAATTTAATTAAGATATTAGATATACGGTATTCTAAATTATTTAAGACACTTTAAGACTGTATGTGCTCGTTGCATTGCAGGGAATGTGTATTGTATGTATACCTGCCCCTGTGGCTTCCTCTCATATGTTGCATGTTTGTTGGTGCCGTATGTATGCTGTATGGTTTTGTAATTTTCCATTTTTCAAATTAATCTATTAAAAAAAATAGACAAGACAGCCTTCATCTTGGGCAACAGCTCTTCCAAATGGCACTTACTGCAATTCATGATACCAAGCTAGTCGTTGACCAGTGGGTGGAATTGGTGTGAAGACTGACTTTAGCCAAAACTTGCTCCCAATGCAACATTTATAACTGGCATTTGAAGCTTTCTCTGATTGAAATCATCAGTTCTCTAAGTTTTCTGCTGCCAGGTGCACAGAGAACAAGTGACGATAACACTGAGAATTTAACAGAAAATAAAGGGAGCTTACTGTCTGAGAGTGCCTCATAAAATAACTCTGATGTGTTCTAGTTGTATACAAGCTCACTAACAAAGTTTGCATTTAGATTTTCCAGGGACAAGTTTCCAATGAGACACATGCAAACTGCATTTTAGTATAGAGACACAAAATAAGCATAAGGCCTTGTTTTATTGGAACCAAAATGGCCATATTTGTGTCGGAGCTTTGGGCTTTGTGCCTTTTCCAGCTGTTTAATTGCCTTTTGCACCTGCTGTCTTCAATTATCTTTCTAAGGAGAATGGCAAAATCCATTGAAATGTTTTTGTAAAATGGGAAAGCTTGGCAATTACTTGACGTCCATGTAGTGGCTGCATTGGTAATGGATGGTTTCATTTGGGGTTAAAAGGGATCCAACGAGGGCAGTTCAATTGACAATACAATGCCTTTAATAAGTATTCACCCACCTTGGAGGGTTTCCAATTTTATTGCTTTTTAACACTGAATCATGGTCAATTTAATTAGACTTTTTGACAAGAATTTAAAGAAAAAAAAAGACTTTTTCTTGTCAAAGTGAAAACAGACTTCTACAAAGTGATAAAGTGAAATAAAAAATAAAAACACCTAATTCAACACATGTGCAGCCAGTTGGTGCTAGAAGTCACACAAATAGTAAAATGGAGATCATCTGAATGCAGTGAATGTGTCTCAAGTGGTTTAAATCCCAGTCAGGACGCAGGTATACAGTGAGGACCCTTAGGCAAGGTCCTTAATGCTGCCCCGCCTACCTACCTATGTACGTCACTTTGGATAAAAGCATCTGCTAAATGAAATTGTAGAATTGTAGAATCTGGAAGGTCCAGTCCTGGCTATACATGGTATTTCACGTGAAGTCACACATCCGGGTCATATGGGGTCATCCGCCATCTTGAAAGACAAACAACCGATCAGGTCACGGTTCATGATTGTCAACAATAACTTCACCTCTTTGTAAACACGCACAATGGTAATTTCCTGTTGGGTGAATGGGTGTTTTCACTGTTTTATGTTAGAGTGAAAACAGATTTCTACAAAGTAATGTCAATTAATTAAAATTCTAAAATGTTAAATAAGTGATTGCATGAGTATTCAGCTCATTTAAAATGACTCGCCTAATTCAACAAAGGTGCAGCAACGTATAGTGCTAGACTTCACACAATTAATGAAATGGAGATAATGTGACTGCAGTGAATGTGCCTCAAATAACTGTAGTATAAAGACACCTGTATCTGGAAGGTCCAGTCTTGGCTATACCTGCAAACAACTCAGTGAAAAGGTTATTAAAAAGCATGAGTCAGGGGATGCAAACAAGAACACTTTCAAGTCACTGAATATCCCTTGAAGAACAGTTAAATCATTAAGAAATAGAAGGAATATGTCCTCAAAAACTGAGTGACTGGGCAAGAAAGAGACGAGTGAAGGAGGCCACCAAGACAGTTATGACTCCTCTGAAGGAGTTATTAATGTTGAAAAGCAAAATAAGGAGAAAACTTCAGGGTGAATACTTTTTATAGACACTGTATGGTTAGATTGTGTGATACAGCAAATGCAATGGACTCCCAGTTCTCTTCATTGCCTTGTACAAGTGGCTAATAGTGGAAATGTTGGCATCAAAGTTCCTCAGAGTTGAAGCTAAAAAGCATTGCATAGAATAACTGAAGTGGATTGTCGATGACCTGTGATTTTGCTGCAATAAATATTGCCCTATCAACTAACGTTTGCAAGTTTTCTGCTGTGAACTAAACACTGATGTGATCCAAACTCTGGCAGCAGTGTCCAGACTGGGTCTTGTTTGTAACCCATCATTCATGTGGTGCCTCTCACGTCTGACTGTTCTGGAAAAATCCAACCTCGAACCAGCCCAGATTTAGCACTTTTTGCACCCGGCTACCATATATCTGCTCAGCATGACATCCCACACTACCTCCTGGGTCTGGCTCTGGGAAAGAGACCTTGTCTGGGGTCTTGTTGTGAGGCTCTCACCCAGGGACTAAATGAATCATTCTTTGACTTGCCCCTCACCTGGGACAGATGTTCCACGGGAGACCCTACTGAGAATTAATGCCCCAGACAGAACAGCTGCAAGCATCACACAGCACACGATCCTCTTCGCTCAGATAACAGTGATTTGAGGAGAGCCGTCACCTATTCAGTCAGCTCGTCCCTCTTTACTGTCGCTTGTCTTCAGTTAACCCCACCGGCTTGGCAGACGGCCTCCCCTGAGGCTTCAGTGAGCTGATGGGGGAGTGTAATAGAGTGTGTGACAGAAGGAAAGAGGGGATCGTTAAGACTACAGCCAGACATTAAGATAAACCATTGAATTCAAGTACAAAGTATGTAGCAGAACGAAAAGAGGTTTTTAAAAGACAGAGGCACATAAATCGAGTCAGTTTGCATAAGAAAGCTGGTAACAATAGAGATAAAGAGAAGAAGGATGAGAGAAAGCATAAAGAGAAGAAGGGTGAGAGAAAACAACATAATTTTTGCATAAACCCATTTTTACAATACAAACAAATCTTTCAAAAATATATTTATTTATTGACTACGAAACATTACACCAATTCTTACAGGGATTTTTTTTCCCCTGCTGGAGATTTTGAATCACTAGAGTCAATGAGTTGATTATTTTGCATGTATAGATTTTACTACCATACTGTACTGATCATCTATTCATCCACATTTCACCCCCAGTGTAATCATAATAATAATATAGGCAGCAGGTCTGAAGCATAATCAACACAGACCTCTGCAGAAAAACCTACTAATGCTGGGATATTTGTATTCGTTCCATCTGCAGACCGCTCTTGAAATAGACGACGTAACCTGCAAATTCATATCTTCACGAGTAAATGTCAAAATTCAGAACACCTGCTTCAGCAATCACATTTGCCATTTTGTTAATTAGCCTTTTCTCATCTATCAAGTTTGAGTCATCAAAGTGGTTTGATGATGGATTCTGAAAATAATTGGAAATCAGATTCTGTCAGTGAAAGATTCAGTTTGGCTTCAGTTTAGTTCACACAAACCTCCCTATCGATAAAAAGAGGATATAAATCTAACCACCGGGAGTTACAGTTTTAAAGACCTGAGCTTTAATGAAGTTAAATTAAACTACGGGCCTCCTTTAATTTATATATCAACATAAACTGAGTGACAGGACGTTTAGTCTGAGTAAGGCTACATTCATTACCTGCCAAATGTTTATTTTCTCCTTCAAATTATTCCAGTTTGATTTATTTTTTCACATAAGTGTAAAAGAAAATATCAGCCCCCAATTCAGATGTTATCAGCCCATTAAAATGACGGTTATTACCTTTTCTATAAATATCGACCTGCAGGGACCCTTCTAGTTGTCCAGAAGGTACATTATCATCCATTCTGATCTTTAATGAATAGAAAGTAACACAGATAATATCAGCAACCTTTTGCAGTCGTGTGAAAAAATGCATGTAAAGTCCTAGAAACGTACAAAATGGAGCTTTATAACATGTGGTGAACTTAGCAACAGGGTGTATTTTAACCAAAAGTCAAAAAATAATACAACAATAATGGTCCAAGATGGGACTGTGGCTGATTTATGCCATCACCAAGCCCTCCAACCTCCAAGTGTGCATTTTTGTTCCTCTCTGTAAATGCAAAATCACAACTCTACTGCTATTAAAAATGGGAAGTAGCACCATTAAATGGGTTCATAACATGCTAGAGCCTACTAGATGATGGAGGAGGTCCCTACTGCCCCATGTGTATGGAAATGATGCGCAGTAATGCTTACTGAATGGATGGTCTTGGCCAGCAACATGTATGTTCCAACATCTCTGCACATGTACAGATTGACTGTCGTGATCTCAGCAGTAAAAATAAGCATTAAGGGGAGCAGCAACAGTAACGGATGTCAGTGGAGAGCATATTTCAAATCTGTTGGACATTTATGGAGAAGCTGGATGTGTTTGTCTGCATGAGTGGATTTGTTTAGAGCTGCTCACACTGGAGCTACAACCTGACACTTACAAACATAATCTGACGTCACGGATTACGCATTTAGCATGTCATATTTATGCATTTTAAGCTTTTCATGTGTCATTTTATGGTGTTAAACTAACACATTAATTGGTAAACGATCAGGGGGAGGGAGTCATTAGTTCAATGAAGCATCAAATGCAAAAAATGCATTCGAGCCAAGTGACTTGTGCGAGTTATAAACAAACCTTTTCATTATTCCAGGCTGACAAATAACACACAAAAAACTGACTGAACAAAAACATTATAACTGAGCATTAAGGCCTCTACTTCCTACTGTGATTATCGAGTATCACAGGTGGTTGGTGTTTGGTTTATTAAGCCTTTCCCCATGAAGGTCTGTGTTAGTGCTGCATCCCTGCTCCAACCGCCTTAATTACCATTAACCATGAGATGTTGTTGTATTCTTAAGACATGCTTAATCTTATACTTGTCAGATATTTGGGTGTAACTCTTTTGAAGTATATGTTGCACAGATTTACCTGCAAGTATTTCCCATCATGCAGGAGAGCTGATAGTATCATGTGAATTCTAGTTAAAGATGATAAATCTCCCAAGCCATGAGTACGTTTTTCTTCCTTTCTGTAAGTTCAAAGCAAAGCAGACTAAGTGCCTCTTTTGTTTTTGTGATGACCCTCTGGGCAGGTGTATCCCAACTAGAGTCTGGTAGGTGGAGTCAAACCATCATGGAGATTCAGCCCACCTGGTCTGGCTCTACTATATCAGATGGGCTGTGTCCGAAATCATCCACTCATTCCCTCCTCCTTATCTAGGGACCACTATACAGTGAACTATGTAGCAACATTTACAGACACTACTTGAGTCTCTGCGCTATTAATTACTATTACGGTCATGAACCGACCAGCATGTTTGTAATAAATTCCTATTATAATAAATGTATTTTCCTAAATTAACACGTGAAAATAACTTTTCTTTGTTTGTGTTATGATGCATCACTCTGCTGTCATTATAATATAATAATTTGTATAATTTAACCTTTATTTATCCCCTTGAGGAAATTCAACTTCTGCATTTAACCCATCCTACTATACATACAAGTGGCAGGAGCAGTGGGCTGCTGTTATGCAGCACCCGGGGAGCAGTCAGGGATTAAGGGCCTTGCTCAAGGGCCCAACAGTGACCTTCTGATCAGTAGTCAGGGGCTTAACCTGTTGCGCCACCACTGTCCCCTTAAACATATTAAAACAAATTATTACTTTTAATTTTCATATTTTTGCATCATAACTCATGGATTTGTCTCATACCTTTTGTCATTTTGACAAACCACACATATAAAAAATATATATTCCATAGAAAATACGTCTTAACACTATAAAATAGCATCAGAAATCTGTGGAAATGCCATCAATCCTCAGTTAGGTCTCTCTTCCGTCTGCCATTCTCCTTCGATGCAATGCATGATGGTACATATTGCTGGTTAGTGACCATCGGTTGTACACTACTTTTCACGGGGCATTGTGGGCTACTTTGAGTGAACTATATCGAGTGTAATAATTGTAATATAACATTCAGACAGCACTGGACAATGGCAAACACACTATGTAGTCCTGGTGACAGTTTGTCTTTGTTAATTTCCTTTTCAGTCCTGTAAAAATAAACTTATTTTTAGTTACAATTCATGTGAGTTCTCCCGTCTTTGTCCAGGATTAAACTTATGTACAGCTGTATTTCAGAGCTTCCACTTTTTACAAAGACTTACTCAAGTTCCCCTTCAACTCTTCATACTCTTTCAGCTGCTCCTCTTTTAATTTAACATTAAGTGACTAAACAGAGTCAATACAAAGACGTTTCTGGTTTTAACACCAATACAATTAACACAGCTGTTGGTCAATAAAGATGCTTCCTTCTACCACCAACTCTCCTGATATCTCCAGTTGATCTATTGGTGACCTTCAGGTTCTCTGAAATAAATGGAGGCACTCTATCTGAAGAACATGCTAATTTATTTCCAGACCATTCAGTCATGTTGGTTTCCGATTCGTTCAATCACAGGCAGCTTCCTCCTTTACTTCTTATTCATTTCCTCGGGAACCAAATCAGACAGACTGGTGTTTATTTACAGCTGCCGTTATCTGCTTTATTGTCATAATGTATTGCACAAAACTACCATGACTGTCTCCCATGTGTACAAAAAAATAAAGAATAACACAGTTTTGTAGCTAAAATATTCACTTTGGGTTTCAGGCTGATAAATTGTTTGCTGTGTGGTGAGCCACAGCCGGAATGGATTGCAATCAGCTGCATTGAGTTAGTTTAGAACAGGTTGAATTCATTAATATATTATGAGAAACCTGATTTAATGATGGCTGTAAATTTATATGCATTTACCTACAAATATAGAAATATGTGCACTAATGCTGGAGATAAGGAAAGAAAGAAAGCTGCAAAATGAAAAGAGGAAAAAGTAAAGAGTGGTCGTATAAACAGCAGAAAATAGGAACAGATGATTAAGCAGTTTAACAAGACAGAAGAAAAGAATGAATAATAGTTTCAGCTAATGAAGTATAATATTTTGGGAACCAGGTTCATGTACAGGCTGCAAAACCCAAATGCAACACAGATCAATGCAATATGACACATTTCTAAAATCAGGCCTCTTTAAGCCTCAGAAGCCCCATCAAAGGTTGACACATTAGCTGTGTGTTGCTGGCTCAGTATCTTCCATTAATCCATCCATTAATCAATTGATCATTATCATCATGGCCGCAAGCAGGAATCAATACACTGATGGAAAAGGGCTGTAATGGTAAAACGAGGATAAATGGTGAAAGCCAAGGTTTTATTTCATGACACTGGTTCCAAAGTGTGTATTTCCAGAAAACTGTGAATCCATATATAAGTCAGTGTTCATCCTATTAACATGTTGAACCTCGATTTCTTCGGGGAAGCCTGACTCAGCAACTGTACTCTTTACTGAGCAGTTGGGAGTGGAGATGTATATATTTTATATTCTACACTCTATAAAGCAGATCCTATTGACTTCAATAATTACAAGGTTACAATTTCATTTAGCAGACACTTTTATCTAAAGCGACGTATATAGGTAGGTAGGTGGGGCAGCATTAAGGACCTTGCCAAAGGGTCCTCACTGGATACCTGCGCCCTGACTGAGATTTGAACCACCGATCTCCCATGCCAAGGTCTGGGGTGTTAGTCACTGAGCTTTCCAGCTGATCCCAAGCATTTCATAAAGCTCCACTATGAAATTGGCCTTTTGGTTTTTAGTGAAATGTTTAATGGCTTGTCAGGATATTTGGTACAGATGCATTATGCACAGTGCACTTTGAAAGCTTTAATTTATTCAATACTTATACGAATGCATGCAAAATGAACAAGCTCATTCTCATGTGTACTCTGTGTTTAATGCCAATTAGCAAATGTTAGCATACAAACACACTAAGCAAAGATGGGGACAATAATAAACATCTTACCTACTTAACATCGGCAGGTAAACATGGTCAATGTCAAGCTGCTACATGCTAATTTAAAGAGGTTCCTCAAACATGAGACACAAAAGACGACAGATGAGTAAATATGTGCGTTGTATCAGCAGGGATAATATTAAATCAATACTGTTGATCTACAGGAGAATAAATATTTGAAAGCAATGCAGAATAAGACCCTTGCTGCATTTTATTCCTTTATATTTTGAATTGTCATTTGGGCTTTCATTTTTTGTTCCTTTACATGAATACATGCATTTTTACTATACATTGATGCAGAAAATGTACAAATGTGTGCATAAAAATTACATTTAGAGTTTGCTGCTTAAAATTTCCTGTGGGACTAAGCAACCCAACTAAAATGGCAGAAATCATCCCTCAAATGCTAATATCAGTAGAAGCTTACATAAACTCCAACTCTTTCTTTTCTGATAAATAGATGATGGAAAGTCTTTTGGTGAGCTGGCCTACATTTTGCAATAGTTATTTGATTTAGTTTATCAAGGGTAACATATTTTTTAAACAGTGATTACAGTTGAGACGTACTGTATATTTGCTGATGTGGTTGGACATACAGTAAATCTAAGCAGGCCTAACCAGATCCTTTAAAAAACAAAAAAATGTGCAACTCAGAAGCCATAAATTCCTTGTGACCAACAGGCACAAAACAATAATTCTCTGACTTTTCGCATAAACTGCAGGTAGTGTTTACCCAGAGCAGAGAGGCAACAACAAGAGAGACTGAAAGGAAAATAAAACGTATTTTTCAATACAAATAAATGCAACACGGTTCAAAAATGGTGTACAGAGAAGATACATACAGTATGGTGAAATATTTGTCTAGAGTCGAGGAGCAGAGTAGTATCAAAAACAATGAGTTTGTATCAAATAGTCTGTTTGTAGCATATGGAGCTCCCATTTTTCCCATTTCAGACAGGACACTTCGTCAGATTTTAACCATTTATTTCAGACAGACATGCATGTTATGTTTGGCGGTGACTCTGCTCGAGTGATGCTCTGGAACGTTCTGCGCAAGCATGACACAGACAGTCCCTGAGATCACAACCCCCCCGGCAGAGCCTGATATTAACAATGTTTAAAAGAATACAGAATCGAACAGTCTGAATAGGCAGCACATCTATACATGCACAGATCCTTCTTATAACAAGGAGGAGGAGAAAGCTGACGATCGTGAAGGCTGATGCGGCAGTGATGTGGCGAGCACAGAGCGGGCCGAATGAATGAACGCTGTCTCAGTTATAAGGCATGCTAATAGGGAGGAGTGGACTGACTACGAGCACGATTGGACAGCATAGACCTTGTGACTAGCCTGACTCCGTGCCTATATAAACTAATGCAAAACTCCATTTATCGGTCACATGTTGTTGTTCAACTTTTGTCTTTGCCTTTTTTATGATTCATGACATAATTATATCATATTGCACAAAAGACATGTGTGAGTTCTCTTTACTTCTAGCCATGGTTGTGTTGTTTCCATAGAGGTGCTGGACTTTATCATCATCATCATCAACCTTTATTTAATCCTCGAAAATCATTGAGGTTTCCCTCATTTACAATGACGTCGAGATACAAAAATATGTATTTTAAAAAACACAGAACACAATGTAAAAAATAAGACTCAGCTGAAGCATTTACACTCTGTGATTAAGTAGTTCGAGATAACAGACTTAAACTGTCCAGGAGAAATGAGAGAACTCAGATTTAAAGTCTGCTGCAGATAGTTAAACATAGTCGGTGCATGATAAACAAAAGCAGATTTACCAAGTTCTGAATGAACCCTTGGAACCTTAAGTAAAAGATGGTTAGTGGAGCGAGTTTGGTAGGGACCCCCTGAGGCCCAGGTCAGTAAAGATGTTAGATAAGGAGGTGAGTGACCAGTAAGTACTTTATAGATAAAAAGGTATAGATGTTTGTCACGTCTGTGTGCTAAGGAATTCCATCCTACTTTGGTATACAGGGTGCAGTGATGAGTGTTGTAGGGATCTCCAGTTGCAAATCTAAGAGCAGAATGGTAAACTGAATCCAGCGGTTTGAGAGTGGAGGCAGCAGCATGCCTATAAATTACATCTCCATAGTCCAATACAGAAAGAAAGACGGCCTCAATCACATTTTTCCTGCAACTTAGGGGGAAGTTGGAACTGTTGGTATAGAAAAATCTAAGTTTCTGGCGAAGTTTGCTGACAAGGTTGTTGATATGGTATTTAAACGTAAATGAACTGTCAAGCCAGATACCAAGATATTTATAGACAGAGACTTTTTCAATCTGTATATATTTATTTCCGTATACCTACATTTGTTTTATTTCTGCA